>PVIC010027596.1:0-23724 GCA_004025085.1 Thryonomys swinderianus
CCAGCCATTGGATTACTCTTACAACTCTGCAGTTCTGCATTGTGCTGCAAAAGCCAACCCAGACAGCATGTAAACAAACCAGACATTATGGTGTTCTAGCAACATTTCATTTACCAAAACAGTCATTGGACTAGACATAATTCATGGGCTATAATTTGCTGACCCCTGATTTAAAACATACTCTTTATAATTACAGTGAAGCCATTCTCTTAGCTCAAGTAACTGAGAATAGAAATTCTTTTCAATGTATCAGTTAACTTCTCATGATAGCTTGGTTTCTTGTTGGTCATAATTTTGCATTGTGAACTGTATTAGAGCCTTTTATTGTATTCCAGTGTACCTTGACATGTGTAGTGATTCTTCAAAGCATATGTACTTATATTTCCGACCTTGTAACATATTTTTGTCTAGACTGCTCTTTTTAATTACCACCATCAGAACTATCCAGACTAAAAGTATCCTGAAATAATCCACTGTTCGGTGTACTGCCTGGGACATAGCAAACACATAGCTACTGTGCGTCCTTGTATTCATTAAAATTGTCCACACCAGCCTGAATTTGTAGATTAGTGATAGAATGTTGGTACTGAATGCACAAGGTTCTTATTTCGATCCCCAGAATTGTAAAAATAAAATGAAATTAAAATTGAGAGCCTTGTTACAGATATCATTGATCATAAATCTTATAGAACTTATATAAGCTGCCATTTTTAATAATGACACTTTCAAAGTTTCAAAAACACTAATTAGCTAGAATTTGACCAGTAACATGCTTCTATATTTGGGTATGGTTTTACTCTGAGTTAAAAAAATTAGATGATATTCAGAAAACTATATTTTATGGAAATTGAAAATAAGTAAGGCCAGGTACAAACATAAGTAAAGGAGCATTATGGATTTCTTCTGAAATATGTTTAAAAGGGATGGAGTTGAGCATATTTTTTAATATATGAGTTCATGATATGCATATTCATGTGTGCATTTGTATCTTCCTCAATCTGTAGTAAACTCGTACCTCTTGCTTGTTCATCACAGGACACTTGAAATGGACCAAAGCTGAGGACATTGACATAGAAACCCCAGGATCTATTCTTGTCAACACTAACTTGAGGGCATTAATAAATAAACATACGTTTGCTTCCTTACCTCAGCATTTCCAGCAATACCTCCTTCTTTTGCTCCCAGAAGTGGATAGGCAGGTAAGTAGAAGTTTCAGACATTGGATATCAGTCAGTAGTTGCATTATGAAGTGGCAGGTCCTTAATCAAAGATGACTGATATCAGAGTAGATTGTTTTGTCACCTTGTAGCACAATTGTACAATGTATGTCTACATATTTATTGCTGCCATTGGCTTGTTTAATTTGCAAAATAGAACCATTTTCTTAAAAAAATTGTGTATTGCTGTGTAGTTCAAAGTTTAAATATCTGTACACAAAAAATATAGACCTACCCATACTGAAAAGGGAAAACAAAGAAATCAAACCTTTCACTATCAAATAAACCTTTGGAATAGCTGCACTTTTGCCTGGAGGGAATATTGAAAGGCAGCAATAAAAAGCTAGAGTTTCTAAGAAATTATGTAAATGTTTTTTATTCTCAACTCTTTCCAAAAGGCATTTAAGATTTATGTTTACATTTGCTTTCCAAAAGTCTTACCATCATGAATATTATTGCCTATAAATAATCACCTTTTATCTTTCCTTTTAGTATAACTATAAATGCTTTAAATGAACTTTTAGAAAGCTTCTAAAATAAGGAAATATAAATATAGATTCATAATAGCAGGCATCAATCATCTTCTAAAATAGTTCCCCTAGGAAAGAAAAGGAAAAAATTACACATAAACTTTTATGAAATTTCAAAGAATTACTGTTAGAATCATTTTTTCTGTGATTATTTCAGCAAGTTCCAACACTACATTTTTTCTAATAAGCTTCACTAATATATGCATATTTATAAATTTGTATTTTAAAAAGATGTGTGCATTTATGAGTTGAAGTGGGCAAGATTGAATCAATATTTCCATATTACTTTGAATGAATTTTCTTTTTTTTGAGACAGGGTCTCGCTTTGTAGTTCAGGCTGGCTCTGAGCTCACTATGTAGCCCAGGCAAACCTCAAACTCAGCAATCCTCCTGTCTCTGCCTCCTGAGTGCTGGGATTACAGGCGTGAGCCACCACACCCGGCTGAATTTTCTTATTTTTTGATACTGTTTTCTACATACCTATTTCTTTTCAAATGTATTTAAATATGATAAGCAAGAATTTGTTACAGTTCCTAATCATCTCATTGTTAGTGATTATTGTTAATATTTAGAAAAAAATTTAGTTCAAATGCTTTTTAATTTGATTTGGGCTTTGCCTTCATTTAACAAGAATTTACTTACCATTCACTGTACTATGAATATGATATGCTAGATGGTTTAGGATAATAGAAAGGGAGTAAATGCTTAATAAAATATGGAATGAATGTTTATATACACTTTGGATATATGTACTTCATGTAAATAATATATATGAAATAGAAACAGGTAAGCTTAAAGGGGAAAATACAACATAAATTGCACTTTAAAATACAAAGGGAAAATTGGAGATGAATTGAAGATTATTGAATTCATCTCAGAGATAGAGATTAAATTTGAATGAAATGGATGAAAAACTAGCAAGAGAGCGAGAGATCCAAAAATACAGAATCAAAACCTTGTTTGGTGGCAGTCTAGATTATAAGAAGAACAGTGAAAACGATTCTGCAAAGCCATTAGAAACACATTTTGAAAGCATCCTTGAATATGATTCCAAATTGTCTGAACAGTTTTCCCCCAGTGACAGTGCAGAGCCACTGAGGGCACTGAATAAAGAGCTGTAAGCATTCTGGCAGTTCTGAGAGGTAATGCTGAGATGAAAAACAGGAAAATGGAAACATAGAAAGCAATTTCACTCGTTCCCAAAAGTGGCATAATGAGGGCTTTGGGGAGGTAGCACTGAAATTAAATAAACGGGCGGAGGAAGATACAGTGATCATCATTCTCTCCTCCTCCTCCTTTTCCTTTTCCTTGCCCCAATCCAGTGGTGGTAAGTTTGCATTTTGTTACTTAACCCTTGATGCAAGGTATAAGGAAGAGCCACTGGTGACTCTTCCGTGATAAGCTTGTTTAAGAGTGCAGTTTAGGTGTCAACTTTTGGGGAGGATTGATTTATTAGCTTGTACAGCTGTATCCTCCACTGCATCTTACATGTGGTTTATCTTATTTAAAATTCTGTCTCCAGCTCCTGGAACAGGATTTAGCGTGTACATGGTACTCAACAAATACCTTTTGGAATGAAAAAATGACATTGTTCTCGGTTTAGCCAGATTCAGTAACAAAGGAAGGTGGAGTCTAAATCCAATATCTCATTCAGGCAGTAATCATTTCTGTTACTCAGGAGTTTTGTTTTTGTTTTTTACCCAGTGTGAGAAATATATATGAATACAGTAATTCCTATCCTCAAATAGCATTCAATCTCTGGGAAAGTTATTTATTTATTCAGTAAATATTTACAGAGCATGCACTAAATACTGTGTGCTTTGCTAAATACAGAAGTTATGTGAATGACTCTGGGGGAGAAGGAACAGAGGATAAAGACAACCTCATGCTGAAATACGGTACACTTTACTCACTACTAGGAAAGAACTCTAAACACCAAATTTAATATGTGATGAAGCAGTCAAACAAATAGCAAAAAAAAAAAACAATAAAGTTTTCTGCACAGCTGAAGAAATATAATGTGGATTTAGTATTTAAAAAAAGATTGTATGGTGCAGAGAATATTTCAGTTGCACCTTGAAAGACTGGGAGGGGTTTCTTAAATAGTGCCAGAAAAAGGGAGATACTATAGAGGGAAGGCTTGACATTCCAAAACTGTTCGAGTAGATTCCATTTTTCCATATGGATGACCTACAGGGGAAAAGTGGTCGGATCCTGTGCCTAAGGGATCCATGATCTACAGCCTGGAGGGTCCAGGACAGGCTAAGCTTTTTATGCTTCTTCTAAAACAAGGAGCATACCACCGTGTGTCTAAACCAGTAGCAAGGAAAAGGATATAAAGGGTAAATGAAACACAGTCGTTCTGTCCTGGGAATGATGGACTGGACAGGCTGAGAGATAAGGCAAAGACTGGTTAAGACACAGTTGCATTAGTTGGGATAAGGGATAAAGGTCTGGCCTTGGGCACTGGCCTTGGAAATTAAAAGAATGAATTCCAGGCGTATATCAGCCCAGAACGAGTATGAACAAATGACAGGTTGCCTATAGGCTGGGTTTGTTAAAAGAGGAAAGAGCAACTGAAGATTTTATCTAGGGTGATTCAGAAGGACAGAGAGGCTATGTGGGTCTGTCAACATTTGAAAGCATAAAAATAAAGCTCCTTGAATTAGCTTTTCATTGCTGGGACAAAATACATGACACCCACAATTTAAACGAGGTGAAGTTTACATCAGCTCACAGTCTCAGAGGCTCTAGTCCATGCTCAACAGAAACATTAAGGTAGAAGAGTGCGGTGGAGAAAGCTGCTCGCTTCATGGCAGCCAGGAAATAGAGCCCAAGGGAAGAACCCAGGCAGAAGCGCCCTCCCAAAGCGCACTCCTGTGACCTGTGTCCTGTGCCCTCCAGCTCCCTCTTCAGCTATGAGCGTCAGAGGATCAGTACACTACTGAGTATCGCGCTCCACGAGCCAGTCCTCTGCATGAGTCTCAGTCCCGTTAAATTGTTCAGCTGCCAACGTCTTTCTCTCTCTTTCCCTGTTTGTTTCCTTCTCTGTCCCCCTAAACTTCCAGATGGGTCCAAACCTCCCTTAGAGCCAAATGGAACAAGTGGCTCCCTGATGCATCAAGCTATCCAAACTGATGCTGTTTCAATCTTGACTTTAAGTATTTAAATGGGGATGACTATTCTTTCCTGGGTCAGAATGAGTACAGCAGAAAAGATGAATCTGAATAGATGTTTTGGAGTCAGTGGAAGCTCCTATGGTTGTATAGAACGCCCCAGAATTTCAGCCATATGAAAATTCAAAATGTAAAATTCTTCTGACTGCTCTAGTGTCTACTTGCCTCTTAGCCCAAGGTGATCCTGTAGGTCCCGTCCACTGGCCTCATAGAAAATGGAGCTCTTTCCGTTGTTGCCTTCCTGACATTTGGGAAGCTAATTTTCGCATTGTTCTGCCAATGCTAACTGTTGTGAAACCAGTGTCTCTGGGCTTTCCTTTCTGTATTTGTATTTTTTGCTGTTTTTTTTTAGAGGCCTGTTTGTCTTAGATTATATTATTTGTATCTTTTTGTTTTATAATATTGTTACATCTGGTTTTATATTTAGCATTATTCTTGATGTACTATACTACAAGTAAGAGAAGAATCAACTAACACTGACTAAACCTTAAAGGGGTATATTGGCTCAGATATGTAGAAGACAGACGTTAGGGCATGATGTGGGTTGTTAGTCCTGGGATTCAGTCATTATCAAGAAACCATTTAATTACTATTTAATACTAAATTTAAAATATGCTTCTCTTTCCTTGTGGACATTAGTTTAAGCCTGAATCTTTGTGATAGGGTGTCTACCTGGATAAACAAAAGTAGGCCCTCATCTCTTGGTTTATACACTTAAGGAAAATGCATCGGTCCTGATATTTCAAATTAAAAACCTAAGGTTCACACTGAGGGTACTGTTGTGACCACATAACCATTTCTTAAACAGCCAAGGAAATGGAATATATCGACTGACTTAAGCCCACTAGGATTGCCCATGGTGCCCAAAGTATGTTCTCTATTTCTGCACTAACATTAGAGCTCAGTAACACTTTAAACATCTGGTATTTAGTAAGTCTTAGTGGGCTTTAATGTTAGTAAAGTAGGGTAGTAATCGGGTCTGGGTCTTTAACATACTGGATTAAGATGCTTCTACTGTGGGAAATGTCTAGGAAATTTGGCTGTATTTAGGTTTTTGAGACTGGAGAAGATGGAATTAGCAATACAATGCATATAGGTTATTCTATTACATGGGAAATTTGATGAAATTGGGAGACATCACCAGGAATCACAGGAGAGCATTATGTATTGAGAACATGGCCAAGAGACAGCATGGGAAGGAGACAGGAAATAGACAGAGAATGAATTTGTAAAAGATCATCAGTATGACGATCATATATAGGCAGCGCTGTGAGGCGGACTTGCGGAGCTCTGCGGTTTGGTCATCAGGATTCACTACACAGCCTTCTTTGGTCTACCTTAGTCTAGAAGCAAACCTTGAGATGGACTCCTACAGCAGGAGGACCTGTGCCTGAAGTCTTCTTTGTGTTCTTATTTTCAACTTTGAAATACTCATAAAGAAAAATTGTAAACTACATTTGAAAATATTTTCAGCTGGTGCAGTCTTCCTCCCACCCAATACAGTACATTATGAATTCAGGGTCCATTTCTACAACTAAGGACATTCCCATATGTAAGCGCTGTATAAAGTTAAAAATCAGGAAATTAATAGTGATGATTGCCATGCGATTCTTACCGTCTATCACATTTAGCCAGTTGTCCTAGTAATACCGTGTTTAGCAACAAAATCCAGTACAGAATCTGTCATTTCTAGTAGTTTCACCTTTATTTCTTCAGTTAATTTTCATAACCTTGACACTTTTCAGGATTATAAACCAATTTGAGTTTGTGTGATATTTCCTAATGATTAGTTCAGATTATGTACCTTTGGGGCTAATACAATGTATGACACTTTATTTCTCTCTGCACCCTGCTTAATGGCACACAATTTTATTTTGTCAAATACTGATGCTGTCTACTTGTTCACTTGATCGAAGTTTATCTTCCAAGCTGTTCTATTATAAACTTACTCATCCTATATTTGTGATTGCATAGAACACTGTGATTTTTTTCTTCTAATTTTCCATGTATTAATTTATTATATCTATATGGGTTCATTGTTTCTCATTTTTTTCATTTATGGATATCTTTTATTTTCTTAATTTGAATCTTTATTTGTATATTATATATACACATCATTGTAACTCTCAATATTGAGAATTTGTACCATTATATGATACAACTTAATTCTTATTTTGTTCCCCCACCCATCCTACAAACCCTCACTCCTATATATACATAAGCTTGTTTCTTTTTCTTTTTTACCATCACGTTTTTTCTCCTTGTTACTGTTTCCCTTTTGTAATGTTGTTAAACTTGAGAACTTGGGAACAAATTGAGCTCATATGGCAAGGAATGCACACTCATACACAAGTGTGTGCACACGCACGCACACACACATACACACAAGTATTAGCCTTACATTACCAAGAAGGAGAAAAAGAAGACCCTCTAGCTTCTGACTGAGTCCGGCCATGTGGATTCTCGGTAGGAGACAGGACTGAGCCCCACTCCATCCCCGAGTGGCCAGCACGGGCTGCCTCCACTGAGCAGCCTTGTCGTGAAGTCCTCTCCATTCTTCTTTCTGCTGAATTCTGGAAGTTTTTCTTCACAGTTCAAGTCAAGTACTGATTCTTGTTTTTAGCTCTGGTTTACTGCACTGTCCTCTGTGGTTCTGCTGCACTTATGTAAATCTTTATTTAATGTACTTCTCAAAAGAGGTGAACTGAAATGAGTCCCATGTGACTGTTAGGACTTCTGACTGTCGGGTCTTTGGAGGATGTTGAATAATGTGAAAGCTGATAAATTACACCTGTTTAGAGTAGAAACAGGGCATATAACGCATTCCGTTATTTAACCAGTGTTTATTTAACACCTGTTGCACTGCAGGCTCTGCTAGGAAGAGACACTGTGAGCATTATTAAGCAGCAAGTCTTGTCCTGAGAGAGGTGAGGCAGCCTGTAGTTCCACACCATTACTGTGGTAGCCGTTGTCCTCTGCGGTGGGAACAAAGTGGTGATGACTGTCATCTCCCCAGTGGAGTGAAAGAAGTGTTGAAATAACAAGTATCACTGAAGTAGATCTGGAAAGGTGCGGGGACTTTACCAAGCAAAGAAGTTTGAAGGGCATTATCATTAATAATGTTGACTTCTTACAATGCTACACCTTCTACGTTGTATCGCTAATCCTTACAGCAGGGTTTCAGCTTTATTAATGTACTTTTTGTACGTAGAAATGGAGGGTCAAGGAAGAATAGTCTTTCTCAACTTCTTCCAAGTTAACCTGTGGAAGTCAGATTTTGAATACAAAATTTTCCAACTTTGTATCTTTGATATAATGTTCCTTGTCCCCAGGGCACTAAGGCTAAGTTCTGTCAGTACGTCCCTTGAGACAGCCAGCATATAAGATGAGGGGAGAAAGTTAGGTAGGAAGAGGCACGTCAGGAGCTTCTAGACTCAGGCAGCATGCTTGGAGCGACCTGGCGAGGTGCTGATGGTAGAAAGAGAGCACCAAGGGTGTACAGGGGAGAGGCTCCCCCACCTCGCTTTGCTGTGAGTCGCCACACTGTTCCTCTCTGTCGCTCCCGCCTTCTTACCTCCCTGCCTGCTGGCAGCTCTGCCGGTGGGCTTTGCTGCCATGTTGGCACGGCCAGCTCCTTCTGCTTCTTCACGTGTGTTACCTCCTCAAAACACCTTTTATTGATTCCCCCACTGCCTAATGTTACCTTTCAAGTTATTTCTTATTTTCCATTTCTTTTTCTTTTCTGGCACTAATTATAATCTAATGTTAACTTGAATATATATTTATGTGTATACATATTTGTCTTTATTAAAAACCCTGGAACAAGGCCTTTCTTGCTTCTATGCTACTTATGCCTGATAAACAGGGTTCGTTCTTAGTAAATGGTTCATGAAAGAACAATCGAATGAATATAGGCTGCAAAGCTACTTGTAAGTGTAGTATAAACAGAAGAACTTTGGTCAGAGACAAAATAAAAGAAAGGCCTAATTCATGAGACACTGTATGAGTCCAATGGCCGTACATAAAGTTCTACAGACCGAGTGGCTCAAACAATAGGAATTTATTTTCTCACAGTGGTGGATCTGGGAATCCAATATAAAGGGTAGTTGGGGTCTCCCAAGTCCTTTTTCTCTCCTTGGCTTGCAGATGGTGATCAGATCCATGTGTCCCCACTTGTCCTTTCCCCTGTTACACAGCATCCCTCATGTCCCCTCCACTTATAAAGATATTGAGTCCTCTCTTAGTCTAGAGCCTGACTTTTGACTCCATGGAATCGTGATCACCACTTTCTAAGGCCAGTGTCCGCAGTCTCATCACATTTTGGTTACGGCTTTAGTTTGTGGATTTGGGGGATGCAGTTCAATCAGAAACAAGCATTTTGGAAGTACAGTCGTGAGGATTTAGTAATTGTATTTAGGGAGTGGGAAGATAAGGAATACGTGTTTTAGCAATTATTTCAGAATTTTTAAAAAAAACAGAAAATTGTAGTTAGAGTAGACTCAAGTATATTTTGGCCTAGAAAGCCAGGTATTTGGTGCAAAGATAGAAAAAAAATAAGATTTGATTTTTTGGTGAAAGTTACAGAATTGATGAGAACCAATGAATTATAGTAGGAAAGAAGCTTATTTGTGAAAAAAAGGGGACTGGGAGACTGATTCCTGAGATCAGGTGAGAAATGATGAAATAATTAAATGTGAAAAGTTAAGGTGTGCAGTCAAATGGTGTGTTTGCTCCCGATTGGAGGCTGGTATTTCAGGAGAGTGAAAGGGCTTTGGAAAGCAGTGTGACACATTATCCTGAGGATTCATTCTTGTGATGAAGACAGTTGAGCTTAGATGGTCGTGGATGGAGCTGGTCTCCATGTATGATTCTCACTGTACTGATGCCAAGTATTTGTCTATTTAACTTGGTAACAGTGGTGCCAGAAAGAGATAGTTTTAAAGGACTTGTAACATATTTGTTAGAGTGAATGATTATGTAGTGTAGGCAAAACAGGAAGGAAAGTAAGGTTGGAGGGCTAGACTGGAGGTCCAAGAAGAAGAAAATACAGGTTGGAAGGAAGGAAGCTTTTTGTTGAATGAATAATATCAAAATAACCCCCTTCTGATATTATCAGGTGTAGTGAACACATAGATCAAAGTTCCTCTATTTGATCACTGAATCTTGGTTCAAAGATGAAACACAAATAAAATAAACAGTAGCCAGGTGTAGTGGCTCATGCCTGTCATCCCAGCACTCGGGAGGCAGAGGCAGGAGGATTGCTGAGTTCGAGGCTTGCCTGGGCTCCATAGTGAGCGCACGGCCAGCCTGAACTACAAGACAAGACCCTGTCTCAAAAATACAATACAATACAATACAATACAATACAATACAATACAATACAATACAATACATTACAGTACATCATAGCATTAGGCAGAGCTGGCTAGTAGAGTTGTTCTAGTCCTGCCCTCTGTGCTCACATGAGAACACTAGCTCAGGGTATTCAGGGGTTGGATGGGTAGCCAAGTGTACCTTTGTGCATAGCTCTCTGCAAGATGTGCTTGGAGAATTTTTAGAACTTCCTTGATTATTCATAACCGATCTGCCTCTAAGAATTTGTGCTTTATGCACTGTCTCTATAGAACAATTTTGTGACCTTTTAAAGATATATGGCAGCTGGTGGAATAAATGTCAACTAAAGTGAAGTCATATTTAGGTTTGCATTACACTTCCAAATGGAACCTCTCTGATGAATAGGTTGTCATCACTATCACTTTTCAACAAGGTTCTTTGCTGATTCCGTTTGGAAGCAACAGGGGCTGAAAGGACTGTCTGCACCCCCAGTTACTTCTAACTAAATTATGCCTATTTTTTTTTCTAAGTGGTAATTGTAGAATTGCAGTCCACTTGTACTAATCTTTTGATTTTGTTCTGCATTAATATCTCTGTGTCTGTGGTCTGTTAAATGACTAGGCACAGAAAGATTTGTACTGTGTAGGCTCTTTAAAATCCTGTCTGGCTTTGTGCTCCTTAGGTTTTTCACTCACTGGCAATAATGCACACAATTTTAACTGTGGAGAATGTCATTAAACTAAAATGGAACATTTACACAGTCCCTTTCCCAGAGAATTTTGGACTAGGAAAATGAATGTGTGTGTCAGACATTTACAGCCCAGGAGAGTGTGATTTATTGATTTCTGATGGCTCTGTTGGCATCAGTGTATATATTTAAAGAGGCCTTTATAAATGCAAATGGGGAAGGACTCTCCGTCTTTTTCCTTCATAGAAATAGCTCATACATTTTCAATAACTCAGGTTTCTCTTAGAAATTGCCATATGTACTATATATATATTGGTTTAAAAATTATACTGTTATTTCATTCTGCAAATAGCATATATAATGAAATGTCAATTTACTTAAAAGATTATAAAAGTCAAATGTATTAAAGATATGAAACATACTAGTATCTTAGGCCTTTAGGTAAAAGTAAGTGTGTACTTGAAATGTAATTATTTTAATAGAGCTGACACCTTGGCTTTTGCTTTGCTTCTGAAAGCTTATCTTAAAGTACTTAGAAAAACCATTATTCCTTCATGTCTAAGCCACTTACTAGTGATAGTAAATCATACATGGCCAAAGACATCCCTGCAGACCATGCCTGGATATTTCCACTTTTACCATCAGGTCATATGTAGGAACGGTAGGTATATATAATATGTTTAATTGTATGGAAATCATGATTTTTTTGCTCCAACATGTGTCAGAAACATGTAGAGTGGGTTGATGTACAGGTAATAGGCAGTCTAACAAATGAAGGTTATTTTAGTCTTATTGATAAGAACACATTCAACCTAGAAACCAGATCATTTTTGGTTAATAGAAGAACACATTCAACCTAGAAATCAGACCCTTTTTTTTTGCATTAAACCACTTTCTGCCTCTTTTATATGGGATATTAAGTGGTAGCTTCATGGATAGGAAGTGTGTGCTTGGCCAGGTGCGACTACCACTAGCATATTGCCTTGCTGATATTTAGTACTGCCACATAGTATTATGTAATTACCTTGTTGTTATCTAACTTATTTTACATATATTTCCAGTTTACGGAGGAAAAATAAAGGGTTATAGATTGATCATGTATATGAAAAGGACCATAATAGAGTTTGGTGTAAACAGTTATTTGTGTGGTCGATCTTACATGTGCCTGTCATTTTAATAAAAAAGTCTTGATGGCAAGGTCACCATAGACCATTATGAACAAGTGATATATAATGATGCCTAAATTTGGGTCAAGGGAAAAAGGAACAAAACTGATTTCATTTATTTGATCACTTTTAGAATTCAAAGTACCTATTAAACCCCATCCAAAAATATAATTGCCAAAGAAAATACTCTAATTCCATTTATAAAATTCATTAAAGATCATGTAAAATAAAAAAGAATGAATTATAATAAGGAATCAGCAATAATTGAATTTTTATTACAGTATCAGTGTAAGTACACATATTTATTTCCTTTTAATGCTTCCAAATTCCCATTAAAGTGACACTGCCTTTTTCTCATTAACATATTTCTGTATTAGTCAGCTTTTCATCACTGTGACCAAAATACCTGGGAAAGCCAACCTAGAGGAGAAGAGGTATTGTATCTTGGCTCGTTGTTACAGAAGTCCCAGTGTATAGCTGCTTGACTCCATTACTGTAAGCAGAGATGAGTTAGAAACAGCAGGGGGCAAAGCTCACAGCATCTAGAAAACAGGGTGAGGGTGTCTGAGAGGAAGGGACTGTGGAGCAGGAGCATTCTTCCGAGGCACACCTGCCTTCCGAGTGACCTGCTTACTCCAACCAATCTCCACATCATAGCATTGCATTCTGCCATTGCTCTAATCAGTGGACGAATCGGTCTTATAGAGATCCAATGGCCTCTCCAAGCCTCATCTCTGACTTACTATGACGCTGATATTCAAATCTCAGAATTGTACCTGAATCTCTGGGGGACCCCTCACGTATAAACCATAGCAGTTTTGTCACCCAAGGAGAAAATGTCACCTGGATGGCAAAACCTATGAGGAACATCCACAGGGGATAATATGAGACTAGGTTAACCAGAGAGAAGATGAATGGAGAGTGACTGAGAAGGGAAGCTTTCTGAAGGGTTCTATGTGCTTTGCCTGTACAGAGCTATCTCTGATGTGGGGCAGTCAGAAAGCAGCCATCAGTGTGACTCTTGATTATTGAAATAGATTGAATTGGGTGAAGAGCTTGTACTATGCTTTGTATGTGTTCACCTAAAATTCCCATGTTGGAACTTGAACCCAATGTTAAGAGGGAGCCTTTGGGGTAGTTTGTTACTGAGATTACTACCTTTATTAAAAAATCCTTCATGTGCTGGGAATTTTGCTCAGTAGTGTCACTGCCTGCCTGGCAAGCTCAAGACAGTGAGTTTGATTCCCAGTGCTACCAAAAAAAAAAAAAAAAAAAAAAAAAAAAAAAACCTTCTGAGGGCTTCTTGACCCTTTACTTGATGACACAGCAGCAAAATAACATCTTAGGAGAGTGCAGCCCTTGCCAGACTTTGCTTCTACCAGTGTCTTGATCTTGTATTTCTCATCCTCAAGAACTGTGAGAAAATAGATTTCTGTTCTTTCTGTATTACCCAGCCTAAGATATTTGGTTGGCTTAAGTCGGCATGTTTTTAGTTTTGGATGTGATGGCTCTAAGTTACATTTGAAAAATCTCTGTGAAAATGACGAATTAGAAGCTGACTGTCACTCTACAAGGGTAAACTAGAGTTAAGAGACATAGGGATCACTGGCATGGGAGTGTTAATTAAAACTGCAGATATTATGCTGGGGGTATAGCTCAATGATGGTGTTATCTAGCTTTTGGGTCCCAAAGAAGTCCTTTTAGATTCCTGAACAAGGAATTAGACAAGACATGCAGAACAGTTAGCTAGGACTTACATTTATTGAAGGAGGAGAAGTACACTTTGCAGAGCACAACCATGAGGATATAAGCCAGGGTGTCTTCTGTATCTCCAGTTCCTACATTGCTTCTCTCTCATGCAAATAAGGAATTTGGAATGATTGTCCTATTGGCCTGGTATCAGAGTTAAGTTGTCCAATCGAAGATTTGCTTGGTTTTATGACAGATGTAAATGAAGAATTAAGGATGACACTTTTCTGATTGGTCTCAGTTCTATTGTTCAGTAACTGCACAGTCATTCCAGATTGTGTGGTCTGCGCATGTGCTTTGGGTCCTGAGACTTTGACAGAGTCAAAGTCCGCTTGCCACACAGAATTTGCCCCAGCCTTAACCTCCTATCTGGGTAGAGTACTTGCCTAGCATGGGTGAGTCCCTGGACTTGATTGCTAGTGCTGCCTGCACATACATACTTACATACACACACCCATACATGTACACACACAAACATATGTGTGTGTAAGTATATGTATGAATGTGTACATATTTATATCTATATATAATGTGTATTTATATGAACTATAGTAATACAAGAGAGGGTTTAAAACTAAGGCCTAAGATTTCCAAGACATAATGGTTGCATAAAAGAATAGCCTTGAGAGGAGGCTGGAAAATAACAGCCAAGGAGATGAGATAAAGGGAAACCAGGAGTATCACTAGAGCCAAGGGAGGCAACACTGAAGAAGCAGGATGTGTCTTCTGTTCTACTCACGTGCTGCAGGTTGAGTGTCAGCCATCAGACTTCACCTCTTCAGTTCACTGGTGCTCACGACAAACATAATTATGATGGTATTGGAAGGTGAAAAACCAGTTTGGAGTTGCTGAAAATGTTAACAGAACAAAACTCTCATGTTTCTCCATGTGTGAAGGGGACAGAGAAATAGAACAGTGGATCTCAGAGTTCTCATTGAGTACACTGAAGCCGTTGCTCTTTTAAAAACTACTATTGTAAATGGAGTCTTCTCTTCTGTGATGTAAGTGTTGTGTTATACGTATATGAAAGCCATCTTTTGAGACTTCCTACTCAATTTTTAATAATTTTTAAATTGTTTTTCATTTCATGCTCTTGAGTTTTCTAGATGAGTAATTTTACTTCTTACAAAAAATTTTGTTTATCTCCTCCTAATTTTTACAGTTTTTGATTACTGTTTAATTTAATAGGGGATAGAAAGTAGGGGAGAAAACTAGGTTTTTGTTAGATGAGAAGGGATTTAAAGGATGTAAAGAAAACAGCCTTGTCTGTTGAGATTTGGTATAAGATGGAACAGATTAGGGGTAACTGGAATAAGCTAAGTTAAGCACAGAGGTGAGGGTTTGTTTTGTTTGCTTCATTTGCTCGTATGACATCTTTGTGAGAGGAAGCGATTAAATGTGCAACATAAAAAAGAAAATTGGTTATTTGCTGGCTTGATCTCTGAAAGGCAGGGGATAGGAAAGGCAGTGATCAAAGATATTTCCCTGAGAAAAGAAGCAGAGGACTTCTTCCCGGAGACTTGAGGGGAGGAAGAAAGCATGTAAATTTAATATATTTGAACTTTGTCAATGAAAGGTTCAGAGACCTCCTATCTCATCATCATAGGGTCTTTTTCTGTAGGAAAGTAGAAGTCCAGGTAAATACTCAATAAGAGAGATTTAAGCTTACAAAGGAAACTAAAATAGGTAGGATGAGACGAAGGAAGCAGGTTAAAAGCTTGAGGAAAATAGTTAGAAAAGGTGTGAAGGGCAAGAAAATGCCTTCACTAAAAAGATGCCATCGAACCAGCCAGAGTGATAAGGGGCCTGGAGTTGAAGACTTCAGTATCGAACCCACCCGCTTAAGAATGGATTGTTCCGAGAACGCTGAGTGTAGAATGGTAAGATCCACTCTGAGTTGACCTTTTGTCAGATTGGTGGATCCAGATCACAAGAAAGACAGGAATAGGGTGCACACAGTGGACCAGAAAAGTTGAGCTTGAAAAGGAGAGGAGTAAAGGAAAGAGGATAACAGTGGACTGAGTAAAATTAGAGGACGAGTGAATACCAAGTCTTCGTGAGTTCAGTGGTCATCGCAGGGGACACATGAACTGCAAGGAGAGAGGTTGAAAATTTAGGATGGTAAAGCAGTTTGGGGAGTTTTTTCCAGGATAGCTGTTTGCTTTTTTATCTTTCTCATGGTTATTAGTAGCTGTACAGAGAATTTGAATTTTTCTTTATGATTTGAGGTCGTTTGTCTAGCACGGGAATGTATCCCTCATAATTGATATTATACAAATTGGTTCCAAAAATCCTAATCTGTTTAAATTTTCCCTTTAAGTTTCTAAAAGTGTGAGTTTACACTATTTCATTTGCCCTTTGTAATGTGGATTTGTCTATTCTAATCTCTGCATTTTTTAATCAGATTGTCAATTTTGTGCGGAATGCAGCTGGAGTCTTGATAGGAATTGTTTTGAATTTGCAGATCTCTTCAGGGACTCTTATTGTCTCACTGTGACAAGCCTTCCTATTCATCAACAGAGAATTTTTCTTCATGTATTTAGTTCTTATTTGATTTTTTCAATAATGTATTTCGGTCCCAATTTATGTTTCTTTTGTTGGATTCCTTCCTTGTTATTTCATTCTTTTTAGTTTTAATTGTAAATTGATTTATTTTCCTTCGTTTCATTTGTGAGTTGACAAGAAGTGGCTGTCTGTGTTACGCGGCTTCCCTTACACATGTCAAGTCAGTTTCTCTTGCTGTTTGCAAATACTCTCTTAGATTTTAGGGTTTCTACTGCCATGTGTACGACAGATCTCTTTGTGGTTATCTTACTAAAATTTTGTTAAATTCCTTCATTTGCAGGTTATTACCTGTAAAATTTGGAGAGTTAACCATTATTTTCTTTGAATTTGTTCCTCTTCCTTTCTCTCCTCCCTTTCCATTATTCCAATTTCTGGTACATTACTTGTATCCCACATTTCTGAGACTATTCAGATTTTTAATTCTCACAGCTCACTTCTTAAGAATCTGGTTTGGTTCATGGCTGGGCAACACATAGAGAAAAGCAATTCATTTCTCACAGCTCTGAAGGCTGGAAAATACAGTGTGAAGGTATCAGCATCTGGCAAGAAATATATAAAATGTACCAATAAATAATTCAGTTAAAGAAAAGAATCTTCTTGCTGTGTGATAACGTTGCAGAGGCCTCACATGGCTGGAGCAAGGAGGCAGGAGCTAGAGTAAGCGCTTAGGAGGGCTCACATTCATAGTAGCTAATCTCAAGATGTCTACCCCACCATACTCTAAAGGCATTGGTCCATTCAGGACACATGCTGTGGGCCTGCCCCTCCCTTCTGCCCGCCTTGGCTGGGAGCTGAAAGCCGGGGAGCCCCTACTCTTGGCCACAGCTGCCTGGAGAAGAATTTACAGGAACCTTTTGGGAAGGAAGTGGGTCAGGGTTTTGTGGCACAGATGCTGGCTGCGGTGACTAAGGCTTAGCTGATTGTTTAAATAACTGTCTTTAATTGCGTTATGCCAATAGGATGAATTTAGATCCTTCCAATGATTATTTTAGCAATATCCACCACTATGGATGTTTTGCTTAGGGAGAGCTTCACAGAAGTCTTTACATTACCAGTCTGGAAGGGAACTCTGCTACTTTCAGATTTTTTAATGTAATGTTTATATATGATGACAAATATTGGTTTAATTTGTTGTTCTGGAAGATTACCCAGTGCGCCCAAGCCATGTTCCCATGTATATAAATCACCCTTTCCCCCAAAGTGACATATTAATAATGCACGGATATTTCAATGTGTGCTGTGATGTAGTAAGTATTCAATAACTATTTTTGAATGAAATTCAGATTAACATCTTAGTTCAGAGTAAAAACAGCTTTAAAAACTGTTTTGTATTCTCCCTGTCATCTTAGGTTATATTTCACATTCAGACTTCAAAAAGTAGTTTCAGTTTTGCTAAGCTTTGTTTTTTTATTACAAAATTCTCTAAAGAGGATTATTGTAAAGTACAGATTATCTGAAAACACCGTATATAATCACTTCTATTACAAATACCTGTGTTAATGTGATTTTTAAAGTATGCTTTTCTCAAAGAACATTTTTGATCATATCTTCATTTTATCCTTATTTACCATAACTTTGTTTATATTTCTTTGGATAATGGGGTAGTTGTAGTAGATTTTTCAGTGGTCATAATACCATCATACTTTGCTACTTGGGCCTGTAATATCCTTTTCTTACAATGTCCTGCCTACTAATAATGTTACTAATTAAGCCTAATTCTAAGTGTCCTGTTGTTTCTTTGCTAAGCAGTGGTGATAAGGTTAACGAGCACATAGTGCCTATGCTTAAGGACTATAATCTAGCAGAGTCAGATCACAGTTTCGGAACATGATGTGACCAATGAGAGAACAGAAGCAGGCTGCTGACGAGGCAGGCAGGGGGCAGTGCTACTGTTACTGAGAATGTCTTTTCCTGCAGAAAGTAAGTTTTCATCAGGCCTTTACAGATTTGCTTCTATTATTTTGTATTTTTAGTGCCAAATTTTTGCATTTTTAAATCTGGTGTTTGGTATGCTAGTGATGGTATTAAATAAAGGGTGAGTGAAAGGAAGATAGCTTATATTGCTGGAGAGTGGAGGAAATGCTTCAAGTGATTCAACTACCGACTTTCTCTGATCTCTTCCTGGGATAGATTCCAGAAGGTACTTTCTGTACTCCGTGTTCCCATTTAAATTCTTATCCTAATGTTTTATCCGTTCATAAATTCCACTGGAAGGAAAAATAAAATAATAAAATTCTATTAAACAAGATTGAATAAGCTATTATCGATACTGATATTATTTGATATGTGTTATGGCTTATATGTATATACATATATTTATTAGGTCTTTCTAAATATCAACATACATTTGATTAAGAAATGCAAACTGTATTTATTTCTGAATATTTTAAAATATGCCTGGAACATTTTATCATTCAGAAGACAAAATAAATTTATAGCAACAGGCTGGGCATTGTGGCATGTTCTTGTAATCACAGCACTGTAGGAAACTGAGAGGGGAAAATCCCAAGTGGAAGCCCAAGCTGGGACTTTAGTAACTGAGTGACACCTCAAAATAAAATACTTTTAAAAAGGTACAGGGTGTAGCTCAGAGTAAAGGCCCTGGATTTAAGCCCTAGAATGGGGGGGGGGGCAATGAATCTAGCATTTAATGTGTTTTACATAGCTTTTATTGATATATTTCTTTAGGGAAGAAAAATACTGTAATACTATTCACCAATTTTATACAGAGGCATTTCTAAAACTTTCAAAATATACTGCAAATTATTTTCTTAGATGAAAATATTTTCTTTATACCTAATTGTGTGAAAAATACTGTATATCATATTTTAAAACACGATCAATTAAACACTGTAAGATTTCAACTTGTAGAAAATGAACCATTTGCAGGAACAAAATAAATTTTGAACTGTTTATATTTCTTTAAGATATACCAAACTATAGATAAATACTGAAAATTTTTCTAATATAAAAAAAAGTAGAAAATATGCAAAGGGAAATATGGTAGAGGAGTAAATAATGAGGGGTAAAGAAAAAATGTGATGGTAATAAAAAAGGGAAGCAAAGCTTATGTATTTAGGGGGTGGAGGGTTGTGGGGGGTAAAGGAATGGGAAAAAATGAGAATTAAATTGTGTCATATATTGGTACAAATTGCCAATATTGAATGTGATCACTGTGTATATACATGTGTCAATAAAGATAAAAATGAAAAAAATAAAATTAAAAAGAATAAAATGCTGCATGCTCTTTCATGTTAAGCAGGCTTCAAATTGATATAGAGTTTTCTGGGCACATTTTGCTGAAAAGATTATCCTTCCCTTCCCAGCAATGTCATGTCACCTTTGTCAAAAACCAATTGAGCAGATACATGTGCTTAACATACCCTGTTTGGATTGATATTGTGGTCCTGTTTCCTAAGCTATTTTATCTCCCTTATCGGTAGCTTGGTGTCTAACACAATCAGTTCATCAGTCTTGTTCTTTGTCCTTTGCTGGTGGTGGCTTTTTTTATTTTCATAGAAATCTTGGAACAATAATGTCAGTTTTCATAAAAGCTCATGGATCTATAGCCATGCCACCTTGAACACGCTGGATCTTATAAAAGCTCAGGGGTTTTGATTGGAGAATCCATTAAATACACAGAAGAATTTAGAGAAAAATTTAACTTTTAAAACATTTAATCTCATTTCGTTCTCTCTCTCGTCCTTTCCCCCTTTGCCTTTATCTTTGTGTGTGTGTGCGCGCGTGTGGATACGCACATATATGTATATACATAACACATGTATATACGCAGGCACGCATGCACATGCACACACGTGAACACACATGTACACACATGTGTATACATGCACATATACATGTGCATATACATGTACGCAGATATGTGCATGCATGTATATGCATATACATGCACACATGTATATACATGCATACATATATATGTATATACATATATATATGTCTGCATGCGCACACAGGCATGTGCAATGCTACAGGGCCTTTGTGTGCATATGAAGTAACCATTCTTCCTCTGATCTATTTCCCCAGGCCCGTTATTGATCTTCTGACCCACCAGTATGACTTAGCTATCCATTCGTTTGGGTTTGCTCTGGTTTCTCCTAATAATATTTTAAGGTTTTATTGGCAAAGCTTCATACATCTTAGAATTTGCTGATTTTTTACTTCTATTACAAATTGCCTCTATTTTTGTTTGATATAGAAATCAATTTTTTTGTATTGACTTTTGCTTCTGTGAATGTACTATTCTAATACTATTATGTTAGGCGGAGGTCCTCTGAGTACATGGTTGTTGTTGTGCTATAGTTTTATTTATTATTTTAAATTCGGCCCTTTCTTACTTTTTTCCATTGAATGCTATCTTTCGTACAGAGCTGAGTAGCAGTGATGGCTGAAATTTGTATCACATTTTTAATCTTAGTAATAAACACTACTATTCCACTTTTATGTAGGATGCTTAAGCCAAGTTTAATTTATAGATAATTTTATTACTTAAAGACTAATTCTACTCCTAGTTGTCTCAGTTTTAAGCATAAATAATATTTTCTGTTTCTATTAACATTATTTTCATTTTTTTAATTTTATTGTGAGAAAGGAGTAGTTGCTTTTCCAGTTTTAGATGAGCCCTTTATTTCTAGAATAAACATAAATCCATATATACATATAAATGCAATTTGTTTGTTTTTTGTCCAGGATTCTCACAGGTATGAAAACAAAAACAGAGACCTGTAGTGTTCCTTTCTTATCCTAACTTTGACAGGTTTTGGTAATGAAAGTGATGGTAGCCTTAAAATCTGTTATGAAATATTCTCTTTAGCACAAAATTCATTTTATATATTTTCAAAATGTTAGAAAAGGCTCACTTGTGAAATTATCAAGTCTAGAGATCTCAGAAAACTTTTTTAGAGTCATGTTTTTAATAATTTAGAACTTAAAATATTCTTAAATTTGGGCCGGAGGGTTAGCTCAGTGGTTCTGGCACCTGCCTTGTAAGCGCAAGGTCCTGAGTTCGATCCCCGGAAACCACATACAATGCTGGGCGTGGAGACTCATGCCCACCAGCAATCAATACCACATACCACAGTGCCAGGCATGGTGGCTCACGCCTGTAATCCCAGCACTCGGGAGGCAGAGGCAGGAGGATTGCTGAATTCCAGGCTTGCCTGGACTACATGGTGAGCTCAGAGCCAGCCTGAACTACAAAGCGAGACCCTGTCTCAAAAGAAAAAAAAAAAGTTCTTAAATTTAATCGTGTTTTATAATTTTTTGAGAATTAAAAATGTAACAGCTCCATTGATATATAACTGACCTAAATAACCTGTGTAAATTGAAAATGTACAATTCACTCATAGAAATATAGACCTTAGAATCATCAGCACAGTTAAAAATAGTGAACATATATCACCACACCCAGAAGAGTTCCTTCCTACCCTTCTGACGTCTGTGCAGTTCATGTCATCTTCCAGTCTGTAGGCTTTGTACAACCCCTTCCTGCCATCTGTTCCTGTCTTCTTTAACTTTTCGTTATTATTTTATAACTTTCTTGTATGGCAGATTTCTCCCTCTCAGCACTAGGGGATGGGAGTGGGGAGTCTAGGCTGTGTAGCATGGGATGTGTACTAACATACCGGCCTGTACTTCCTAGATATCAGTAGCATTCCCGGCCAGCAGGCCTGAGAACCATGCCCTCAGGACACTTGTTAAAAGTTCTCTGTGTGGTAAATTCTCCAAGGCTGAGAAGTTGAGAATCACCCATATAGAAGTCTCACACTTCTTTGCTTTAAGTTCATGTATTTATTTTATGCTATTATATATAGTCTTTCTAAAAATTTATTCATCATCTGTGGTGGTATTTATCAATGAAGTTGATTTATATTAAAGACATAAGAATTCAACAACTTAGCAAAATTTATTTGTTAGTGCTGGCACATTTTTATGAATTTGAGGGAAATACGTGAACTGACATTCTTTAAAGAAAAACTGATAAATAAATGTTCAGTAAACTGATGAAAAATTATTCAGCTTCTGTCCCTATTAAAGATATATGCAATATGATTACTACCCAGAGGGTGGCTAATGTACAACAAATCAACAACAACAACAACAACAAAAAACATAGACAATATCAGATGTTGGTGAGGAAGGGTGGAAACTGAAATCTCATATGGTGGTGAATCACTACTTTGAAAAATAGTTAAAAAAATATTTTTACTGAAGTTGATCCAAAATGTAAACTACTGTGCTTATATGCCATCAAAATTATAAATATATTTACTAAAAGATATGAAAAAATGTTATCCCCATATTGATCATCAAACAAAAACATAGTCTCCTAAAATATTCATCAATAGCTTTATGAATAAATACATTTGTCATATAATATTCCAGTGTTTGAATTTGTCAGAGTAGTACATCTACATACAATGAACAGTTTGAATAAATGTAACAAGCATAATATTACCATAACATTCAGTATAAAAGCATAGGTACTATTTAATTCTATTTTTATAAAGGTCCTAAAGAGGCAAAAGTAGGTAACTCTTTGGGAATAGTACCTAGGAGGGAGTCCTTCTGAATGCAGTTAATGCTATATTTCTTAACCTGTTAATATTATTTCATAATTAGTAAAATTTCTATTTAAACATATTATGAGCCAGGAAGGTAGCCTAGTGGTAAAATGTTTGCCTAGCATGTATAAGGCCCAAGATTCAATCTCCAAAACCCTGTATCCATGTACACACACACACACACACACACACACGTAAACATTAAAGAAAATTACCGTCTTCCTGCCTTCCATTGGTCTCTCCAGCGGACAGCCTGTTGTGCCACACAAACAGTGAGGTTGGGCCCCTCCCCCTCCCCTCCCCCTCCCGTTACTTCGCAGACACGTCTGCTCCCCCCGGCAGCTCCAGCAATGGCCACGGAGTCTCAGCAGGCTCAGTCTCACTGGACGGCAGAGCTGTGGGCACTGATACGAGTGTATTATTTCCCCCGCTTGTGCTTTTATTCATTGCCACCCTAAAAGTCAACTAAGAAACTCTAATTGACGATGTGTCAGTTTAAGAAATTGCATATACAGAATTCTTGACTAGAAAGAATTGCCCATGATGACTTTTTAATTTTAATTTCGTTCATTTGATTATAATTCTCTTGGTGAGGGGTGCTGTAAAGTTATAAAAATACTCAAAGACATAAAAAGTTGGCTGTTGCTCTCTATCCTATTAAAGAGATATCTTTAATAAGCTTTTAGAATAGAGTTTAGTTTTTATTTTATTTTTT
>PVIC010027597.1:0-23747 GCA_004025085.1 Thryonomys swinderianus
TTTTATTGAAATATAACTACATACCAGGAGACACACTAAATATATCTTGGTATTGAGAAAATTCTATTTACATTATTTTAAAAACATCTTGGCATCTTACATATTTTATGTTCATAATTTTACCTTTTAGTTATATGGAGGAAATAACGATGTTGTTTGTTAGAAGCTGTCATTTCATTCTTGCTGTTTAATTTAGATCCATGGTTGTCTGCAGATCTTTCTAGTCCCTTTCTAGACTTAATTGCAAAATTTAGTAGTGTATCTGGATACAAGATCAGTGATCAAAAATCAATAGCATTTGCATACATAAGCAATAGCCTCACTGGGAGAGAAATTGGGGAGTGATGCCCTTTCACAATAGCATCCAAAAAATGAAGTATCTAGGAATCAATCTAACAAAGGAGTTGAAAGATCTCTACTTTGAAAACTATAGGACTCTGAAAAAAGGAGATTGAAGAAGATACAAGAAAATGAAAAGACATCTCTTGTTCCTGGGTAGGAAGAATCAACACTGTCAAAATGGCTATACTCCCACAATTATTATACAGATTCAATGCAATCCTGATTGAAATCTCAACACCATATTTCACAGATCTAGAGAAAATAATCCAAAAATTTATTGAGAGCTATAATAGCAAAAGTAATTCTAAGCAATAAGGACATGGCAGGGGGTATCACAGTCCCCAGTTTGAAAGCATACTACAAAGGCTCTGTAATAAGAACTACATGGTACTGGCAAAGTAACAGACCTGAGGACCAGTGGAATAGACTAGAAGATCCAGAAACAACTCCACATACACTAAACCATCTTATCTTTGACAAGAGAGCTAAATATCAAGATGGAGGAAAGACAGCCTCTTTAACAAATGGTGCTGGAAAAACTAGGCTTTAATCTGCCAATGACTAAAGCTAGACCTATCTATTTTACTGTGTACTAAACTAAAATCAAAGTGGATTAGAGGCCTAAACATTAAAACAGAAACACTAAACCTGCTACAAAACAGGTTAGGCAGAACTCTTGGAGACATTAGCTTAGGGAAAGAGTTTATGAACAAAACCTCTGTAGCATGAGAACTAGCAGAAGAAATCAACAAATGGGATCTCGTATTATTAAAAAGCTTCTGCACAGCAAAAGAGACCATCAGCAGAGCTAAAAGACAACCAAAAATATGGGAAAAAATCTTACTAGCTGTTTCTCAGAAAAGGGCTGCTGTCTAGAATTTTTAGAGCTTAAAAAAATTGGCTCTGCCCTCCAGATTCAAAAAAAACCCAATTGATACTTTCCAGAAGAAGTAAAAGCAGCCAGGAAGCATATGAAGAAATGCTCAACAACACTGATCACTTGAGAGATGCAGATGAAAAGAACTCTGAGATTTTATCTCACTCCACCAAGAATGGCTGCTATTGTGAAATCAACCAGCAATAAATGCTGATGAGGCTGTGGAGCAAAAGGAACCCTTCTCCGCTGTTGGTGGGAATGTATACTGGTGCAATCACTATGAAGATAAAAGTGGAGATTCCTCAAAAATGTAGGACTCTAGGTCCCATATGATTTTGCTATTCCCCTGCTAGAGATATATACAAAAGAATTACAATAATCATAACATAGAGACATATGTGCACCCATATTCATAGCAGCTCAGTTTGTGATAGTTAAATTTTGGAAACAATCCAAATGCCCATCAACTTGAGACTGAATAGCAAAGACTTTTTTTTTTTTTTTCTGAGACAGGGTCTCTCTTTGTAGTTCAGGCTGGCCCTGAGCTCACTATGTAGCCCAGGCAAGCCACCACGAACTCAGCAATCCTCCTGCCTCTGCCTCCCGAGTGCTGGGATTACAGGCATGAGCCACAACGCCTGACATTGTGGTATGTGCTATTGATTGCTGGTGGGCGTGAATCACCACACCCAGCATTCTATGTGGTTACTGGGATCGAACTCAGGACCTTGTGCTTGTGAGGCAGGCTCCGGAACCACTGAGCTAAATCTCTGGCCCAACTTTTTTTTTTAATAAAAAGGAGTATTACTCTTCCATAAAGAATAAGTTTGAGTCATTTATACTCAAATGGACATACATTGAGAACATACTTAAAGTGAAATAAATAGGTCACACATATATAAATACCGTATCTTTACTCTGGTATGAGAATCTGAAGATGTAAATGTAGAATGTAAATGTAGAATGTATGGTAGATATTGCAAAATAGAAAATATTCAAGAGGAAGAGGGTAGGGATAAGTAATAGGGGGAAAGAGAAAATTTAATCTAAAAAAAAGAAAGCATTTGTATATAGAGGGTGGGGGGGTTGTAGAGTGGGTAGAGGAATGGGTTAAAAATGAGAATTAACTCGTGTCATATACTGGTACAAATTCTCAATATTGAATGTGATCATGATGTGTATTTGAAGTATACCAATAAAGAGTTCAATTCAAAAAGGATTTTAATGGATGCATGTATTCCATTAAACTTAAAATATAATTTAATGATAACTCCTATATTGAGAGTGTATTAATCACAGTTCCAGAGAGACAATCCACAGACACATAGATGATACATAAGAGGGGATTTTAAATTAATTACTTAACTATTTGTGGCACTAGAGATTGAGCCCAAGGCCTTATATGTGTTAGATAAGTGCTGCCTACTGAGCTATATCCTCCTGCTTCAGCCTCCAAAACATCTGGGATTACAGATGTGTGCACTGGATCCAGGGTAAAAGGGGGTCATGGGGCCACTGGCTTACTGTACTGTGTACACTGGGGAGTCTCCTGACAGCGATCTGCAAGCTGAAGCCTGCTGGTAGGAAGGTAAAGCTTCACTAACTTTCTCAGCATTCCTCAATCAAGTTATCCCAGATGGAGAATAGGTGCCTTCACTTTTTCATTACTATGAATGAATGACTCTGGAAGCTCTCACTAGCTAAGTTATTATTTGTTTGCATAATTATTTCCTTAGGATAAATTCCTAGAAATGGAGTTATAACTGAAAGGGTGTGTGCATTTTCAATCTGTCACTGACTTCCAGAAAAGTGCTTACTGTAGACTCCACCCCAAAATTCATCAAGTGTTGATTGTCTCAGGATTTCTTTTGGTTCTGGGGAACAACCTCAGGGCCTTGTGCTTGCAAGGCAGCCAGAAGCCCCAAGAAGTTATTCAGTGGATGTTTTACCGCTTGGCCATTACACAAGTAACTCAAGTCTTTGGCATCTTCAGGAACAATAATGCTGTGAAACTGAGAACCAGGTGTGAATGTACTTGCTCTGTGATTGATTAACCGTAGGGTTCAGCATTCTAGTATTAAGCATGACAAAAGAAGGACTTTAATTCCATTTTCAGGTGAGTGCTCTTTGAAAATTTCTTTTCTTTGAGTTAAACATATGAAGTTTCTTTTAGAAGATGCCAGACTTATTACTCTGTTTGCACTCCTCCTGAAGCTTTCCAGTTTGATAATATTACACTTACAAATGTGATGCTGCCTGCATGGGTGTGGGTAAACATGTTCTCTCGCACAGGAGTGTGAATCTGCACAGATACCCAGAGGGCAGTTTGGGACTGTCTTTGTACATTTAAACTTCTCAGAAATAGGGCTGGAGATTTAGCTCAGTGATTCCAGCACCTGCCTAGCAAGTGCAAGGTCCCTGGTTTGCCCTGGTTCAATCCCCAGGAACCACATACAATAGTATTGGAAAGGATAACTCACACTCACCAGCAATCAGTACCACACACCACAGTGCCAGGCGTGGTGGCTCACAACTGTAATCCCAGCACTCGGGAGGCAGAGGCAGGAGGATTGCTGAGTTTGAGGCTTGCCTGGGTCACACAGTGAGCTCAGAGCCAGCCTGAACTACAAAGTGAGACCCTGTCTCAAAAATAAATCAATGAATAAACGACACAACCAACAATTTTACATTTTCCTATGTCTTTTAAAGAAGTACACATGTACATCTGGTGATGTGTATAAAGATATTAATATTTATTACACACCATTATTAATACTACAAAAAAATGAACCAGGCATGGTGGTGCCTACCGATGATCTCATTACTCAGGAAGCTGAGGCAGGAGGATCATGAGTTCCAGGCCAGCCTGAACTATATAGGAAGACATTGCCTCAGCATAAAGAAAGAAAAAAAGTAGGCCTATCCAGTCAGCTTATTAATAGCTAACAAGTGGACAATTAATCAGTAGTTTAGTTTATTAATTTGCACAGCAAATACTTACTGAGTGCTGATAATGTGCCAGGATACTGTATCTGGGATAGGTAGTAGATTGTTCAATGAAGTGAAATATTATGGTTTCATGGAACTTACAGTCTGGAACAAAAAGACTGAATATAGATATTAGATATAATCACTAATTTATTTCATATGTTGGAAGGAAATAATGCAATGAGAAAAGAGTAAGCTGAGCAGAGTAAGAGATCATTGGGATAAAGAAAATTAAGAATTCAGAGTCAGTTCAGTCAGGGGTCAGTGGAGTCCTCAGTGTGTAATAGGGGTGCTGAATAAAAGGCACTGCAGGTCGCTGGGGGAGCTGTTCTGGGCAGCGGGGGAGGGGATGTGGACTCATTCCAAATGAAGACCCAAGCTCAAACCTGGGTCTGAATGAAATGGTAGCCTTGGGAGGTTTCAAAGGAAGCAGTGATCTGCTCGGTGCTGGATTTTAAAAAGATTGCTCTGCTCTGTTGAGAGAGGACTACACAGGATGTTTCACTTTTCTCTTTGCTGAGACAAAATACCCAACACCCAAAATTGAAGGAGGAAAATTTATTTCTGCTCGCAGTTCATAGAGGTTTCAATCCAGAGTCAGCTGGCTGCAAAGCAGGGTAGCCTGGCAGGGGTCATTGCAAAGGACAAACAGTCCATGGTGTGCAGCAGAGGTGGTAAGCAGCAGCAGCAGCAGCAGCAGCAGCAGCAGCAGCAGCAGCAGCAGCAGCAGCAGCAGCAGCAGCAGCAGCAGCAGCAGCAGCAGCAGCAAGTCTGACTTTCTTTTTTATCCTAAACAGGGTATGAACCTTTTGCATAGTGCTACCCACACCCAGCGTGCAGCTTCTGTCTTCAGTAAATACATTCTGCTGCTCCAGAGGACTGCTAACTCTAGTAAGTGGGCTAATTTAGTACCACACAGTGTCTGAGTTTCATATACACTAGATCCAGCCAGCTTCCAAAAGACTCACCTCTGACACATGAGGCTTTGGAGAGATGTCTAGATACAATCCATAGCACAGGCCAAAAGTGGAGACCAAAGGCCAGTTAGGAGACCTGCAACAGTCCAAGCAAAACCCCCCCCCCCCAAAAAAAAAAACAAAAAACGATCAGGAAGCAGAAAGCAAGTGGAGAACTCTTGGTTTAGGTGTGTTCTTTTGCTATGTCCCCATTCTTTAAGTTTTTTTGATCATTTTCTTATTTCTTTACAAGACATTCCAGATTGGCTTGTATTTTACCTTTTCCTTGACTTTTCATAGTCAGGATACTTTTGCTGTTTGTTTGTTTTTGTCAGTCCTTGGCTTTCTAACTTGTTCCTGATGTGTGGCCAGGATGGCTGTGCTGAACATGGCAGCACATGCCTAAATGTAACACTCTGGGAGGCTGAGGCAGGAGGGTTACAAGTTCAAGCTCAGCCTGGAAACATGGCAATTTAATGAGATCTTTGTTCCAAGTTTAAAAGTAAAATAAGATTTAAAAAGAGTGGTGGAGGGATGGAGATTTAGTTCAATGGTTCTGGTGCCTGCCTGGCAAGCTCAAGGTCCTGAGTTCAATCCCGATAACCACATACAATGCTGGGCATGGTTACTCATGCCCATCAGCAATCAATAGCACATACCACAGTGCCGGGTGTGGTGGCTCATGCCTGTAATCCCAGCACTCGGGAGGCAGAGACGGGAGGATTGCAGAGTTTGAGGCTTGCCTGGGCTACATAGTGAGCTCAGGGCCAGCCTGGACTACAAAGCGAGACCCTGCCTCAAAAAAACAAAAAACAAAAAACAAAAGAGTGATGGAGATATAGCTTAGAGTGAGGCTTCTGGTTCTGTCTCCAGTACTATAAAAACCTTTTTCACAGACAAACAAAAATTCACTTTCTTTTCATTCCAAAAGATTTCACTATGATTTTGCTTTTTAGAGTGTGAGTTTCCTTTATCTACAATTAAGTAGTTCTAAGCAGCCCTAAAAACAACTAAAACTCCAGAGCCAGACTGTTGCATTTAAACCTACTTTCTTTTCTTTCTCTCTCTCTCTTTTTTTTTTTTTTGAGACAGGGTCTTGCTTTATAGTTCTAACTTGTTCCTGGAAAGCCTTGAACTCAGCAATCCTCCCGCCTCTGCCTCCCAAGTGCTGGGATTACAGGCATGAGCCACCAAGCCTGACATTGTGGTATGTGGTACTGATTGCTCATAGTATTGTTGTATGTGGTTACTGGGAATTGAACCAGGGACCTTGGGCTTGCTAGGCAGGCACCGGAACTACTGAGCTAAATCTCTGGCCCTAAACCTATTTTCATTGCTTTGCAATGCCTCACTTTCTCTGAAAACTATAGTCACCAATAAATTTACAACCACATTAACATATGTGACTACAATAGATGTTGGCTAGTGTTTCTCTTAGCTGCTGAATTCTGCCCCCACTTAATTCTTCCCTTCTGTTCCAAGTTATCTTTTGTCTGACACAGCATTTTTTGGTCTACTTTTCTAATGTTTCAAGCCCACTCAGATTACAACCTATGCTTTGTATTATATTTTGACATCTGAAGTAGTTCTTTGTCAGAATTTCTTAGTCTGCTCCTGTACTACTGTTTTTCCATGTGGTCTCTGGTATTCCTTGGCATAGTTTTAGCTGGTCAGTTTTTTAGACCCTTCCTTAAGGGTCAGGTTTGCACTTTTAAATCAAATGTATTCATTCCAGTCCAGGCGAAACAACCCAGCCTCTGCAGGAGTGCACCATCCCCCAGATGCAATTCTTCCCTAGAAAAAAAGCAGCCATCACTCCTCTTGGCCCTCTGTACTACAAAGGCACAACTTCTAGGGAGGAAGAAGACACGCCCTGTGCCCTGAGGTTATTCAACCTCCTGTCAGACCTTCAAATGCAGACAAGCATTTTAGAGTGTTCTGACTATTTCTTTTTTTAATTGAATTGTTTATTGGTACATTTTATATACAGCTCACAATCACACTCAACACTGGGAAATTTGTACCAGTATATGACATGGATTAATTCTCATTTTCACCATATCCCTACCCACCCTAGAACCCCTCACCCCCTATATACATTTGCTTTTCTTTTTAAATAGTATTTATTCTTTCCCTAACACTTTCCCTTTGAATATTTCCTGTTTCACAAAAATCTATCATACGTTCTAGAACTCATTTACATCTACAGGTTCTCATACCAGAGAAAAGATATAGTGTTTACGTATCTGTGACCTATTTATTTCACTTATTGGTATGTCCTCAATATGTGTCCATTTGCACATAAGTGATTCAAACTTGCGATTCTTTATGGCAGAGTAATAATCCATTTTATAAAAAAACACATCTTTATCCAGCCTCCCGAATCATAATGAATTAGAGACTTAAACATAAAAACAGAAACACTAAAACTGCTGGAAAACACGTTAGGTAAAACACTTGGAGACAATGGCTTAAGGAGAGACTTTATGAATAAAACCTCTGTAGCATGAGAACTAGCAGAAAGAATGAACAAATGGGATCTCATCCTATCAGAAAGCTTCTGAACAGCAAAAGAAACCATTGGCACAGCTAAAAGACAACCAAAATGGGAAAAAAATCTTTCTATTTCTCAGACAAAGGGTTACTATCTAGAATATATAAAAACTTAACAAAATCAATCCCCCCAAATTTAGACCCAACTCAAAAACAAGCATCTAAAATGAACAGACACTTCTCAGAGGCAGAAGTAAAAACAGCCACGAAGCATATGAAGAATAGTTCAACATCACTGGTCATTCGAGAGATGCAAATGAAAACAGCACTGAGATTTTATCTCACTCCACAAAGAATGGCTGCTATTGCAAAATCAACCAGCAATAAATGCTGGCGAGGCTGCAGGGAGAAAGGAACCCTTCTCCACTGTTGGTGGGATTGTAGACTTGTGCAACCATTGTGGAGATCAGAGTGGAGATGACTCAGAAAAGTAAGACTAGAAGTCCCATTTGACCTTGCTATTCCTCTGTTAGGAATATACTTGAAAGAATTAAAAGAATCATATTGTAGAGACATATGTGCACGCATATTCATAGCAGCTCAGTTTGTGACAGCTAAATCTTAGAAACAACCCAAATGCCCATCAACTGACTCTATTTTATACGCTCAGATGAGCCAGTAGAGGTGAAGAAGAGGGCACTGTCAGTGTCAGCAGACCTTTTATATTAACTTAAACATAACGAAGCCCCAAATATATGAACACTTCACCATCAATCATGAGCACTGGAGTGGCTTAGGGAGTGATAGACACTGAACTGGGCTCTAGATATTTCCAGCGTGAGCTCTCTGATGTTCAGCAGCATCCAAAGGGTTTCGTTCCCTGTGTGTGGGAGATGTGAGCCCAGCAAGGCTGCTGTGGGGAGGTTGCCCCTGGGTCACAACACACCTGCCCTCTCCACTATCTGCTCTGGGATGGAGAATAAGGGGAACCAGGCTTTCACCATACTAGCGATTTCCACATAGATATAGAGAATTGCTATATCTAGCCACATAGATATAGAGAATTGCTGAACTATAACAGAGGCCTTTTTCATATGTATCATCTTAACTGGATCCTCCCTCCTGCAAGCGTTTTGTGGTGTCTAACTAGATGTGAGCTCAGGCCTCAGATGTAAGCTCCTCTCCACGTTCATTAACTTCCTTTAAACACGTAGCTTCCATCCGTATTTTCTCCCATGAGACATCTGTCCAGGGAGCAGAACATGGCCTCAGTCTTTCGTCTCACATTTCAGATCTGTTCTCAAACACAGAGAGTTCTCTTCAAAAGTGGGGTTTTGGGTCACCTTGGTTGTATTCCCCCACAGCTCTTTATGTTGGAGCCATGCTGATAAAAGCGCTGGGCCATGCTGAGTGCGTTTCATGTGGGGGGCACTGAGGAGGCCGCTGTGCCAAAAGCTCATTTAATTTTCACTAAATCCAGCAGGGTGCTGTGGTTATGTCCAGGCTGTTTTCCCCACACTCCTTCCCTTTTACACTTTCCATCCCCAGCTCACTTGGCCCTGAGCCGAAGGCATGTGAGTTCCCTGTGGCCCTGATTTAGGGAATATATTGTCAACCTGATCTGAACCTCTCTCTGTGACATAGGACAAGTTCCTGTTGCCACCAGAGGGGAGTATTGGCTTGAAAAGACTGGAGGAGGCAGCCTGGGCAGATCTACCCAGCACAGGTCACTTGTGGTTTTAATGGGTGAAAATGCTTGTGGAAGACAAAGCTAAACTTCTTTTTGAACAGCACATTTTAGCTATTTCATGCTACCAGAGAGGAGGGTCTCTCCACTTGGGTTCTTGCAAGTACAACCCTAGGGTTGAGAGTAAACAGTGGCCCCCACTTCTTGTACCCAGGCATTCGGTCTGTTGGACCACAGCGCTGCATAAAAGTCATTCGCCTTCGAGGGTTTGCTGTGTTGTGGAGCAGGATGATGCCCCATGCTCATACAGCCTTAGACAGTGATGCACACGAACGTGGACAGATGCAGGGCAGGCCACAGTGCACGCAGGACGGGATGGTTACAGCTTTATGTAGGCTTGTCTGGCCTGCCCTCTCTTGGAAGGTGACATCTAAGTGAAGATCTAAGGCAAGAGAGGAGCTGAGGTAAGATCATGCCAGGCAGGGGAAGCATGAAGTACACAGTGGTGATGGGTGACTGTATCATGCAGGGTCTTAGAAGTCACAGTAAACTGGTTACTTTTGTTACGAATATAGCGAGAAACCAGTGCAAGTGTTGAGGAGATGAGTGGTATGATACGACCCATGTATTATCAGGATCTTTGCAGTGTCCCTTGGAGACTGACTGGAAGAGACCGGATGGGAGCAGAGATGTCAGCTGTGAGGACATTGCATAGCTGGGCATGAAAGATGGTAGTCAGGCCAGGATGAGCACAGCAGGGGCAATGACACATGGATCTGGAGCTTCAGGAGGCACTGTTCAAAATGTGCCCAAGAAGGGGCTCAGCCTTGTTTCACACAGCTATGCTAGTCAGCTTTGCGTGACTGTGGTAAAATACATGAGACACACAACTTAAAGTAGGAAAGGTTTATTCTGACTCACAGTTTTGGGGATTTCAATCCAATGTTGGCTGCCTCTGTTGCTCTTGAGGCCTGAAGTCAGGCAGAATATTATGGCAGTGAGCATGGGGAGCAGATGGCTGCCTATCTCATGGCATCCAGAAAGCAGAGAGAAAAAGAGACAGACAGACAGAGATAGAGAAACAGGGAGACAGAGACAGAGAGACAGGAAGGGTTGGGCACAAAATATACCCTTCAAAGCCATGTCCCATCCAATTAGTCCCCACCTCCTGATAAAACCATTGGGCTATCAACTCATCAACACACTGATAAGGTTATAAACCTCATGATCTAATCATCTTCCAAAAGCCCATCACTGGGAACCAAGCCTTCACTACATGAGACTTTCAGGAGCCAGATGAGATAAATCCTGGGGGAGTCACATCTGGGCTTTGCATTTTGAAGCAAGAGCAACCAGATTTGTTGATGCTGATGGGAGGCAAGAGCTGTGAAGGTCGGCTCCAGGGATGTGAGTCCAGGCACTGGGGGCTTTGAGTTGCCATTAATTGAGATGGAGAAGAAAACGGAAGGAGTAGATTGAGGTGAGGGGGTAAGCTATAAATCATCCAGCTGTGGACACACTGAGCTGTGTTCAGAATTACACTGGGAGTGATGAATATGCAGATGACATTCAAAGCCATGGAGTGAACGAAATGACTTAGCAATGGAGAGTAAATCAGGAGTGAGAGGAGGAGGAAAATAAGAGACAGTCGGACTCGCTGTAAGGCACTAAACATTCAGAGGTTGGGTAAATGAGACAGATCCTCTGGAGATGGAGCAGGAGCAGCCAAAGAGGAGGCGGGAAACCAGGCCAGGGAGCTGTCCCCAAGCCAAGGGGGGATGCGCTTTAGGGAGAGACTCAAGGCTAGGGTGTGGCTCAGAGGCAGAACAAGTGCCAGCGTGGGTGAGACACTGGGTTGATCCCCAGCACCACAAAAATAAAACAAAGAAATAGATCAAAGCAAAAAATGAAGTGGCTAGGTATGAAATTTTTAGCACAGTTGGTTTTCTGGGCAGTTTGAGTCTGATTCGAACGCAGCGGCCTTTAAGTTGACACCAGCGAGGGTCAGCGAGCACTGTCCTGCGGGGCCTCTGGAACACTGGCCGTCAAGCCCAGCTGACCCTTTCCTGGGGAGCCGGGCCTTCCCTACAGAGACATTTCAAGGCATTGTATCAGGACTACAGTTCTTCCCTTTCTATCTTTCTTCAGACACCCATTTTAACAAGTTGATTTGGACTCTTGCCTGGAAAGCTAAAAACAGCCAGCCACTGTCTGCTGCCTGGAGCCTGCGCTGCGCACGGGAGGCCTGAGTGACACGTACGTGGCTGGGGTCTGGTTCAGATGCCGCTTGAGCAGCGACAAAAAATAACGTGCACATTCCATTTCTTACCAGTTGATTTGGAGACTACTTTTTCTGTGTTCTTAAATAAGACCCAATGAGAGGAAGGCAGCAATAGGGATTTAATTAGGGATTTAAAAATAAGTATTTTCAGAAGACAACAGTGTTGAAATATTAATAATTTCAAGTAGATATGTGAAAATCACTTTTTAAAAATGCAGTGAAAGGGGCCGGAGGGTTAGCTCAGTGGTTCCGGCGCCTGCCTTGCAAGCGCAAAGTCCTGAGTTCGATCCCCGGTAACCACATATAATACTGGGCGTGGAGACACGCCCACCAACAATCAACACCACATACCACAATGCCGGGCGTGGTGGCTCACGCCTGTAATCCCAGCACTCGGGAGGCAGAGACAGGAGGATTGCTGAGTTCAAAGCTTGCCTAGGCTACATAGTGAGCTCAGAGCCAGCCTGAAGTACAAAAAAAAAAAAAAAACAATGAAAATAACTTTCACTAAACATGGCTTCAAATGCCATCTACACTGGTCAAATAAATACATAGCCCAGATCAGTAATCAAAAATTTTCTTTTCCATGGGAAAAATCTTTTTGTAGCGTATAACAACTTTTGTTTTGAATATCAATGTTACTTGAAGGAAGGCTACTGAGAATTTTATAGCCCTGAATGTATTTTTTCTAAAGGTAAAGGTAAGAAAAATTTTCCTTTTTTTTTTTACTTCTGAGTTTTATGAATAATTAACTTTGTTAAACAATCCTTTATTCCTAGAATAAGTTGGCTAGACAGACATTTTAAAAATTGTAATTTAATTTAAAAATTAATTGTATTGAGCTGGGTGTGGTGGCATGCCTGTAATCCCAGCATTCTGGGAGGTTGAGGCAGGAGGATTGCAAGTTTGAACCCAGCCTGACAATTTAGTGAGACCCTGATTTAAAATTAAAAAAAAATGGGGATGTAGCTCAAAACGAAGGCCCTGGGTTCAGTCTCCAAAAACCAAAAATGTCATTCATTGCTCCAAATTTTTTGTTTAGACGTGATCAGAAATAAATCTATTACTGGCCTGCTTTGAACTGTACTCTGAAGGTTTCTGGTCTCCATCAGCCTAGCGATCCCTGAAGCTGTAACTTTCTCGTAGAAACCACCTGGGGGCGACATTTCACCATCGTCCCCTTCTCTTCTGCTGCCTCCCTCACCACCTGGCAATCACCAAGCGCGGCAGGGCCCAGGCCGCTTCTCTCCTCGGGGTGGGGTGGGGTTCCTGGGCCAATCGGGGGAGACGGTCACCCACTAATTAAAGACCAGCATCAAAGAAAATAAAGCGGAGGAAAATAAATGACAGTCAAAGATCCCAACATGTGTTACATACAGACTGCGGAAATAGTGTGTGGTGAGCTTTTATTGGGGCAAATAAAACATTTCTTCCTGGATTCCAGGCCAAGAACTTTGGAAAGGTCCCCACGCTCTTCCTTCGCTGCTGCCCGGAGGACTCACTTCTCCCGCGGGATGGGCTGAGCCAGGTTCCTCCAGCGCAGCTTTGCTTCAAGGACAGGGCTTCCCTTGTCTGGAAACGGAGCATAAACCCACCCATCGTGGGATTATCTGATGGGCATGGTTCGTGGCTAGAAGCGGAGCCGGTATTTTCTTCACAAACTGAGAGGGCAGGAGCCTTGTGAGAGGCCGTGCCAGGATTTTTTCTCCCACCCGCTGCTGTGAGAGCTGAGAGCCTTGTGTTTTCTCCTAAGTGCTGTAAGTGATGTTTATGGAACCGCTTCCACATTTTCTGTCTTTCCTCTCAGGAGGAAATATGCCCCTGGAAATCGCGCCTTCACGGGGAAGGCTCAGGAGAGGGTTCACAGAGAGCACGCAGCGGGGTGGGTGCTCAGGGCGTCCTGAGGTCAGCGCTCTTGCTCTGAAGCCAGAACCACTTGGAAAAGACTGTTAGCTGTTGGCCTGTGTCACTTCACAGACAGAGATGGGAACCTTAATGTGGAGCTTGGACTCTGTTCATTGTCTAAGCCACCAATGACTCGACCTCTTTAAAGGATAAGGTGGGTTCTCAGGACTCCTGACCCACCAGTCTGAGGCCAACTCCCTTGTGTCTGTCAGGCCGTTAGCCAGGTTGGGAAGCTACGTTAGTCCCAAGGGCCTGACACAAAAAGGTTCACGCCTGCGGTGGTGAGAGAACCTCTTTCTCTGGACTTTGCTGGCGGACACTCATGACCTTTCCAGCAGGGAAGCGGGGTTACGGTTTGTGCCCAGTGGAGAGTCCAAGCTGAACAGTTCTTCTCTGGAACAGGCTGCCCTGGGCCCTGTGCAGGACAAGCCGTAGCGTCCCTGGCTTCTGCTCCATAGACACTAATAGCACCGTCCACACACACCAGTGTCACAATCAGCAGCATTCTCAATTGTGTTAAATGTTCCCTGGGGGTCAAAATGGCCGCCAATTATATGTAGATAAAATTTATCAAATAGACAAGTTTAAAGGGGAATTGGGCAGGCTCGTGACTGATGAATTCAGTGGATATATAATGTAAAAAGTCTCATCTTTCAAAGCACAGCCAGCATCAAGCAGTCTCTGGCCCAGGTTTCTGTGCACACTCGCGGACAAGCACTGGGCTCCACTTAGGGCGCTGTTCCACTTCTGAGCGCATTCCTGCTCGTTCTCCAATCCTGGCTCAGCGCCCATCTTCTTCTTTGCCGTGTGCCATGTGTTCCATGAAAGATAATAAAGAACCCTGTAACTTAGAAGCCAGCCATTGCTTATACCAGTTTTCATTATCAATTAAATGATAAACTGGGAAGCAGGCACTCACCTTATCTTATAAAAATAATAATAAAAATAAAATTTGTTGAGAATGTACCTTTGATATTATCTTAGGACAGTGGTCTGTTTACTCCGAGCAGAAAGAAATTAGAAAGAAATGTTTTAGAAGATCCACTTCCACAGGGAGACGATTTTCCACTCTGAGTGCCTGTTTCCCGAGCTATGATGGCACTTTGAGGGGGCAGGGCTCCTCCGCAGACATACTGCCAACCAGGCGTACGTTTGTGTCCTTCTCATTCCGTTGACGACGGCCTGCGGTAACAGAGGAAACTGGTTCTGGAAACACCTGGGTGGGACACATTGGAGGTTTTCAACCGACACATCCCTTAAGGAACAGAAAACATGAGTGTCCAGTGCCTGTGGCTTTCTCATGCGAGGAGAAGAGAGCTCTCTCACATTTGAGTTCTCTCACTGATGCAAACCATGCCTTGCCCGGCCCAAACCATTGTGAGTTTAAAAGTGACTTCATACGTGTGGATCTTCTAGGCAGAGTATGCAGGCAGAGTGTTAGTTGGTTAGAAAATGTTCCAGAGGGCAGTAAGAGCTAAACCTAAACCTGGTGAAGTTGGCCTCTTCGTAAAGCCGGGTCTCGTGTTCTGAGAGGAGAGACCGAAGAACTACAGTGATGAGACTGAGGACTGAGGTCACACAGAGCTGATGGCTCCCGAGAGGTCTGTGGTGATCACGGTCCCTCAGCATCATCCAAGGTTTTTAAACATTCATATCAGTTTTACATTGGCCGGTCACAAAATATTTGTGCTAAAAACAGTTGCAGGCCAGAGTTGTCAGAAACTTTTGATAGGCACCAGGGTTGTGGTTAGGAGGTGAGAGAATGAGGTGAGGGAAGAGAAAGAAGAATTTATGCAATATATTTAAAAGGACAGACAAACCAGGGGAGGCTCCTTGCTTTGCAGTTACCACTAACTCAGTGAACCATGTTGGGGGGGGTCTGGGATTGATGGCATCACCCCTCAAATGGTTGGTCATATGTTGGTGCTGAGTTTGTTGCCTGGAATTTCCCAGGAAGTGTCTCTTATCCCTTCCAATAAGACTGTCCTTCAACCACAGGGAGTCAGCTTCCTCCCGAGTCTTCTCCTCACCAGGTTAAACTCCCACTGTTTTTATCTTACCCCCTCCCTCCTTCCCCGTCACTGCAGGCTGCCTCTCTGTGCCAGGTGAGGCCAGCTAATCTGAGGACCAAATCTTTGATCTTGCATCACCCAGTGCTAATAAGTTACTCTTCTCTCTACAGTCCCATAACAGGAAGCAACCTTAAAGTTCAGCTCAACTCAAATTTATATTTATGCTCAGAAATAAATGGAGATTTGGTGCTGCACATTTGTTGGTAGGTAAATGAGGATAAGAAAGCTCATTTTGTTGGGGTGGTGGCTTTTTCTCTCTGTGTTGTAGGCATGTGCCAGGCTACATTCCTGAGAAATATCTACCAAGAAGAAAATCATAGTTTAGGAGAGCACAATAGAGCACTACTTTATAGCACAATGAAGAGTTCAGCCTGGTGAGGGTTTCTTATTATTAGGATAATGGTTTGCTATTACTGATTTGTTAATAAAAGACTCACACAGATTATAAGCTGCTGTCCTTTGTTTTTGGTTAGTGATAATTTTACCTTTGAAGATGTAATTCAGTGGAGGCAATTTATTTCCAGAATTGAAAGATCATTTAAGAACCAAATAAGAGATGGGTTATATTATGCAATAACAGTGTCCTTTACTATGGAGGCAGGAAAAAAGCCTATGTCTCAGTCAATAATCAGTTGAGTATATTTGTAAGATCAGTTCATTGGATTTTAAAGGCATACTTCAAAGTGGTTCCTGAGAAAATCATTGACTTCTATTTCCACTGAACCGTGTCATTTAATTTCATTAAAATCTTTTTTTTCTCCACATGTGCAATAATCATATTTCCCCTCTGAAAGTGGTTCCTCTTGACAGAAAACAAAAATTCTTCAATTTACATTTCTTCTTCCAATGGTAAGATTACTTTATCCTAGAATCTCAGGGTGAGAAAAGGCATTTAGAAACCTGTCACTTTAACAAAACATTTTTTTTTTTGCATAAAAAGAACTGAGCTATGCATGAGTGGCTTACTCAAGAACAAGTAGCTAGATGGTAAGTGAATAGACCACTAAGCAGTAACCAGGAACTCAGCACTCCAACCAGATTTGTCCCCTCACACAGCATCACGGTCCAAACAGAGGCTTCTGTCTTCTCAGACCTATCTCCAATCACATTCATTCATATTCATGACAACTTTTCAGACTAACAGTAAAAGTTGGCATCACCCACCACTGAGCAGCAGGAAACTAATCCAGGAAATAAATGCTTTACACATAGAACTAATAAGGCAAACTCCTGAGTTCTTGCTTCCCACGAGATAGTCAACTTTTCACCGCTAGCCAAAATATAGCTATAATAGCTCTTGACAAGGTTGACTGCAAAATGAACTCAGCGAGAAAACACTAGTTGTGTGTTTTACCCACTGCTGTTATTGGGAAAAGAACTCAATAGGCAGATCCTGTTGATAGGGAGCCAAATAGATAAATTTCATATTAAAAAAACAGTAGGGTGCCTCATGTCACCGAGTGGCATCATGATAAGATTACTTTGTTTACAATTAAAAAGAGATATGGAGAGTTAATGGATGACTCAATAAATAGAGAAAGGGGATCATAATCATACATTATATATTCTGATTCTACACATTTATCCACTAGAATGGCAAATCCATGAACCTTAAATATGTGTGCTAAATGATTTGATCCTAAGATGTTTCTGTCTTCCATACATCATCCAAAGCAGCATAAATGATGCCAGGCCATGAAAACCGTGAATTGACATGTTCATTCTTTTTATTCAGAAAGACCATCACTACCATCTAGCTGATTCTTGGTAAATATGTTTGATCCCTTGAGTTTTTCCATCATTGTCAAAGTCATTATGATTCATTAGAAAAGCCACAAGGCACTGAATGAATACCTTCTGTGTGGCTAATACCATCCTAAACATTTTAAAGCTCATTTTTCATGCAGTAGTCATAACAGTCCTCTGAAGGAGATTGTCATCTAATTTTGAAAACTGAAAGGAAAAAACCGCTAAAACAATCTTGCACTGCATGTTAAAAAATTGCCAAGACTTTTGCTCACTGCATCTCAGTCAGAGGTCTGGTGTTCCTCACGTCTCTGATGAGACAGCTGCATGTATCTAATAAGTTCATGAGTCCATACCAAGGTAAGAGTGATAAGGAGCGCTTGAAGAGTCTTGAAGAAATCAAACCCGATGGCAGATTTTTCTGGCAACATAATGAAGGGAGAGGGAGAGAGGGAGGGAAGGGAGAAGGGTGCGGCATAGGAGAGTGAGGCCTGCCTGGGAGGGTCCTTTCAAAGGTCTCTTAAATGTATTCCTGGTGAGAAGGTTGACCAGGTAAGTGTTTCGGTCAACAAAACTGTGTATCAGACAGAGAAGACTATTTATTCAGGGAGTTCCGCTGGGCAGAGCAGACACACGCCTACGATGGAATGATGGAATTCATCCATAGGTGGAAGTAATGAATTATAGTACCTGAGTAGTACAGCAGGTAAGGTGGAAATTAGAATAACTGGAGCATATGTAGACAAAAGGGAGCAAAATAACTTCGGCGGTGATTAATAAGATTGAACGCTATTTTTGGTCAGTTCCATTAACTAACTTTTATTTTCTATCTTTAGTTTACTTCAAATTAAATTTTTTTCCCTCAGTCCTTCATACTCTCAGATAAATATGGGGCCACATGGATTAAAAACTAAAACCTCTACCAGGAATTTAAGCTAAATTGGCACTCTTTTTTTTTTTTTTTTTTTTTCAGAAAATGGAAAACAATGAGTAACCATTTCAGTCAGCTGGAGTTCCTTCTGATCTATCCGATATTCAATTCAAACAATCACGGGGGCTCTGTCACAGTGTTTTCCTCCTGAGAAGATTTCTTTGTCTCTTAGAGGGCTAGTCGCCTTAATCCAGAGACTGAGACAACACCCAGATAAATTCTAGTTATTTTTTAAAGTAGGTTTTATTTCAGAGTTCTTTTAGGCTCTTAGCAAGATGAAAAAAAAAAAAAAATGAAGACATGTCCTAAATAGTCTCTCCCTCCAGCTCTGCTTCTGGGAGCAGGCTTCCCCAGCTAACACATCTTCCACCAGAGTGGGACATTTGTTACAACTGATAAACCTCCACGATGCGTTATTACCCAGAGTTCATAATTTACATTAGAATTCACCCTTGGTGTTGCACATTCTGTGGTTTTCACTAATGTGTAATGACTTGTGTCCACCATGTAATACCATATTGAATAGTTTTGTCATGGGAATTAGTGAGACATCAGCTAGGATTCTATTAGGTCGCAAGGACAGTGGCCTCAAAACGGAGTCACGAAGCCCAACATGGAGTCTGCTCAGGCATGATCCTCCAGGAATTTTACAATCACATCTGTTCAGTGTCTTGGGGCTACCTAGGACCTCCCTGGAGCATGATCAAGCAGCTCACTGGCTCAAGGACACTCGGGTCCTACATGGATAAGATATGAACGCTGTGTAGGTAGACTCCAAAAAGTATGCAGTTTCTTATAGGATAGAGATTATGTTGCTTACTCAACAGCCTTCGCTCCCTTCCAAACCTCTTAAAAAAAAAAAAAACCCTAGAGAAAGAACACTTCACTCCTTGCTTTATCTATTTTATTTATTACTTTTATAACTTTAATTTGCTTGCCTCCTGCCTCCTTTGTCCTCGGTTTCATTCTTTGTTTCTGCGACATGACTCCTGCATTCAAATAATACTATTATAGACAGCTAAGTGAGGTAGAAATATTCTAGGAGTCAGACAGCGCTAGACTCTCGACAGAATCAGTGTAAAAGGTGAAAACATGTTACAACTGTAGCCAGAAGTGCATCTGTTAGAGGCCAGGCCTCAAGATAAAAATCGAATGACTTGGTTACATATTTACCTAAGGGATGAGATAAGTGGTAACACCTGGCTCAATAAAGTCTAGTTAGGGCCAGGGATTTAGCTCAAGTGGTACCGCGCCTACTTTGGAAGCACAAGGGCCCAAGTTCTATCCCTGGTACTGCAAAAAAACCCAAAACAACAACAAAAATAACAAAAAACCCTAAAAATAAAGTCTAGATAGATATTAGTCACCCTGGTAGGTGACCAAGATCCTGGGACTCAGCTCTCCCTAAAAAAGTTATTTGTTCTTTCCATGTGTACTTGCTACGTTATCTGTGTCCCCATCGGAATAATATTACCAAAGTGGATACACTTAACAACCTTGATCATAGCTTTAACTCATATTGTATTCACCTTGCTCTTAAAACTTCCTCTATAAAGTGGGGTCCATGGCTACCCACTCGGGTCCCTGCTGGTCTCTCAGGAGCTATATCTTTCCCCTTTAATAAATATTATTCCTACTCTTAACTTTCGCTCTTCCTTAGGATTCATTCTTCAATTTTGGGGAAAGCGAACTCTGCTTTGCTGAATCTAGCAGGGTGAGAGTTGTATTTATTTCCCTGGTACCATTTGGAGGTCCTGTATCAATAGATTCATTGTCCTAAAGCTCCTCTTATCCAACTCGCCTCTCTTCAAGACCCTGGCAACTACTGATCTTTTTGCTGTCTCTGTAGTTTGCCATTCTTAGGATGCCACACAGAGCATCACTATTTTAGTGAGACTCTTCTATCTGTGGTTCACCTCTGCTCCTAGAGAACAGTCTACTCAGAGTGTTCACTACAGGTCCTTTCTTCTCAGTGAGTTTTTAAAGATCAAAAGCATTTTCTGCTGTTTTTATTCAGTTTTCCTGCTTCGTTTCTAAATATCTTGCTCCCTGTAACATTAAAACTTGGTTAATGTTTTGCTTGAGAAACAGATCGATTGTCAAATTAAGTTTCCAACCACACTTCCTACTTCACCCAGGTTTAATTTTTTATTAGTACCTGTTTACATTACAGAATAGTTGTTTCTTTCAGTGAGTCAGTTTATGTACATAATACATCATTATTTTTAGTTTTTGATTCCCTTTCCTCCCAACTTTCTCCATCTCTTCATCCTCTTCCACTTGAAAAAAAAATCTATCTCCCTTCTTTATTTTGCTCTTTATTTAAATTTTAGGTTTCTCATATAAAAGAAATCATGCAGTATTTAAGCTTGTATGTATGGTTTATTTCACTTAATATATGGTCTCAAGGTGCATCCATTTTCCTAGGAGTGACTCTAGTTCACCCTTATTTATAGCACAGTAGTACTCCATTGTGTAGAAATACCACATTTTTTTTGTCCACTCATGTTGAGAAACATACAGACTGCTTCCACAATTTAGGTGTTGTGAATTGTGCTTCCTTACCTCTTATGCAGATCCCACCCTTGAAAGACTCCAATTTTTCAGCCTCCCCCAACTTGTGGGAGATTCTGCTACCTTCTTTACCCCTAAGGGCTCCTCTGCCCATTATCTGTTGCCTGGAGTCTTGCCCACTCACCCAGAACTAGCAAATGCCTCAGAGGAAAACTCAGCTGCAAAATGTTAACTTTCCACATTTTCTCCTTTTCCAGAATCCAGCTGGTCAAGTCTGAGTGTCCCAAGAGTTTTCAGGGCCTTCAGTCATGTGCTCTTTTGTCCAGCTTTCCTAGTTGGTCCATTGAAAGTACTGGCTTCCTTCTTGGCTGAAAGGAGAAATCCTGACATTCCTGACAGATGATTTTGTAGCTCCTTATTTATCCTATTAAGATTAACAAATACTATAAACAGTTTAGCCAGGAAATCTGCTTACTCTATTAACCATCTGTTTCATTTTATGGATGATTTGTTACTCAAAGTAGAAGCCTATAATTTAGCATGTTGCTATGTTAACATATTTGGTCATTTATTATACAAATGCCTGTTTTTGCAAAACTTGATGCATTTTAAAATGAGTATCTGGTGATCATAGTGACCATATAGGATAGTGTATATGAAATCGAATGAACTAAGAGAAGTTTAATTTTTTTTTTTTTTAGACAGGGTCTCGCTTTGTAATTCCGGCTGGCCCTGAGCTCACTATGTAGCCCAGGCAAGCCTGGAACTCAGCAGTCTCTGCCTCCCGAGTGCTGGGATTACAGGCATGAACCACCACGCTCAGCACTGTGGTATGTGGTATTGATTGCTGGTGGGCGTGAGTCACCACACCCAGCATTGTATGTGGTTACCTGGATTGAACTCAGGACCTTGGGCTTGCGAGGCAGGCACCAGAACCACTGAGCTAAATCTCCGGCCCAAGACAAGTTTAATTTTAACCTTAGACTCCCATTTTACTTGGGTGACAGAAACAATTTCAGGAAAGTTAAGGATGCCCCTAACATTGTGGCCACCTACCAGGAAGAGCCTTACACAGTGCCAAACATCAGGGTTCAGAGGAGGCTAAGGTTCAAAACATCTATCCAAGATGCATCCACTGATAAGCATGGCATTCTTTTTCCTTACTGAAGGTCCAGTCTAGCATTGTTTCAAATATGTTCTTATCTACAAAATCCTTTTTAGGTTTCCTGGTTTTTGATTACCTTTTTTTCTAGCTTTAGAGGACAGAACAGGTATGTTTAAGTTACTGCAAAGTTCTTTTCCAATATTTTGTTTATGCCATGAGCTATTTCAACTTTCCTAAAGACTGAAGGCTTTGAAATTCAAAATGCAGGCAAAGTTTACTTTTACTGTTCCTCATGGTCTCTGAGGTAGAGGAGCTTAAAGTGGGAGAAAGGCAAAGCCAGCCATTAGCAAGTGTTCCCAAAGCAGGTGTTATGTTAGTCACTAGACTGTAATGATGGACAAGTTAGAGTTCTCGTTTCAGTGAGCTTCAGAGCTAACAAGAAATACACAAGGGGTGCTCAACATTTCCAGAGAAAAACGGCAGAATGAACACATAGTCATTGACTTTACATCCCAAAACTACAAATTGAAGTAGCACAAAACTGTGAAGACAAAAATGAAATAGTTATATGAAATATGTAGCTGGGCCTGTTGGCATGTAGCTATAATCCCAGCCCTCCAGGAGACTGAAGTGAAGATGGCAAGTTTGAGCCCAGCCAGGGCCACCTAGTGACTCAGCTAGGCTGGGTATCAAAATAGAAAAGGGCTGGGCATGTGTCTTAGTGTGACGGTCCTGGGTTCAATCCTCAGTACCAGAAAAAAAGAATGACAAAGAAAAACAGAGAAAAAAATAGAATACAAATAAGTAGAGAAGACAGAGGTAGTAGCAGGTTGGAGACCGATAGATGAATTAGGGCTGAAACTCACTGAATAGACCAGAGAAGATTGAAACTAAAGATTAAGTAAGAAAGGCTGATCACTGTACACAGATCTGTACCAGTCTTTTCCAGTCAGTGTTTTATTACCTATTATCTTATTTTATTCTTTATTATTATTTTTTTACCTATTATCTTATTTTAAAATATGAGCAGATGCCCAAGGAACACCAGACAGTCAAGGAAAGTCTATGTCCTCACAGAAACAAATCATATTAACAGTTGATAAAACAGCAGCTCTGTGTATAGAGTAGAAGAAAACTTAAAAACAAATAAGCCCCATTTTCATAATCTTATGTAAGTAAAAAGAGACATCGTATATGAGAAGTAATGACAAAAGTCTACAGTAAGAAACTATTCAGAGAGCAAACAATGCTTTGAGTCAAATGTAAGCGAAATTCCAGAAACTTTTGGAAGATGATTCTGAAAAAAAAAAATCTGCTACATAGATAATAGACTTAAAAATGGAAAATGGAAGAGAAAAGAAACAGAATTCAAGAGCTCAACAACTGAAGAAGAGCCTCAGAAAGAGAGCATACACAAAAAAGAGGATAAGATATTAAAAAACAAGCAGACAAACCTGCAGTGTTTCTCCTGAACAGAAGACTTGAGCTCCTAAATGGAGAGAGCTCACGTGGAGCTCTGCATAGTGAATAAGAAACCCGAAGAATGCACAGTAAAGTACGCCGTGTGAAATTTTAGAACTTGGAGTTAAGATCCTACAAACTTCCAGAGACTAAAATGACACAAAATTGAAGACACCAGCCTTCTCACCTGCCCCAGGACAGAGCAATCAGTGGGGTCTTTCCTTTGGACTCACATAGGAACTTCCTTCAAGTCTTGGTTTCTATTTCCCATCAGATTTTCTAACGTGCACGAGGGCAGAGTAAAGACCTTGCAGGTATGCAGGTGTGAAAACATTTTACCGCTGTTTCACTCCTTTTTTTTAATTGAATTCTTTATTGGTACAATTTAT
>PVIC010027598.1:0-23751 GCA_004025085.1 Thryonomys swinderianus
CTTTCTTTCTTTCTTTCTTTCTTTCTTTCTTTCTTTCTTTCTTTCTTTCTTTCTTTCTTTCTTTCTTTCTTTCTTTCTTTCTTTCTTTCTTTCTTTCTTTCTTTTTTTTTGAGAGAGTATCTTGCTATGCAGTTCAGTCTGGCCTCAAGCTCAAGATGATCCTCCTGGATCAGCCTCCCAAATGCTAGGATTACTGATATGAGCCACTATGGCAGCTTTTACCCTCATTTTAAAATGCACTGCTTAGAATTGTACCAGGAACATAATAAATGCGAATTAAATGTTAAACTCATGGTGAAAGAATTTATCAAATGTTATTTTATTTATTTATTTTTTGCTTTTTGAGATAGGGTTTCGCTTTGTAGTTCAGGCTGGCCCTGAGCTCACTATGGTGCCCAGGCAAGCCGCCGCAAACTCAGCAATCCTCCTGTCCCTGCCTCCCGAGTGCTGGTCAAATGTTATTTTTGTATATTAGTTTACTTTAGTGTGATCATACATCTGAGTACCCAAATCCTTCCTTTTTTGAGATAAGTACACTGGAAAAAGCAGAATTCTGAATGGAGCTGGGAACTCAGAGAGTTAGTTTGTCTAATTCTTGCTTACTCTGGAGTGTCTGGGTGCCCAGCATTACTCAGAACCTAACTGTGTAAGACCTGAGTCTGTGTTTCTCAGTTTTAGCAAAATCACCTGGTAAACACAATGAACTCTCAACTCAAGGACCTGCTCCCAGATATTCTGACTCACTGGATCTGCAATGGAGCCCAGAAATTCATATCATAAAGAATTACGGGAATCACAGACAGACTGCTAAAAACTGCTTAACATCTTACATTTTGAAATAATTGTATATTCTCCTACAATCATGAGAGATAACACAGAGCAATTCGAATCTATGTTTCCTTTATGTAATTTCTCTCAAAGGTAACCTTTTGCAAAATCATAGTACAGTATTACAAAGATATTGGGAGATCTACCAATGTTAGATAGACCATATTTAGTAAATCAACCTGATCATTATGCAAGCAGCAGTTCTAAGCCCTGCTCCCATTTAGGATCACCTGGATTGTGAAACAGAAAATATTCAAAGGGAAATGTGGTGGAGGGGTGAGTAATGAGGGGCAAAGAAAAATTGTGATGGTAATAAAAAAGGGAAACAAGGCTTATGTATTTAGGGAGTAGGGGATTGTGGGATGGGTAGGGGAATGGGAAAAAATGAGAATTAAATCATGTCATATACTAGTGCAAATCCCCAATATTGAGTATGATCATGATGTGTATATACAATGTACCAATAAAGATAAAAATAAACTAAAAAAAGAGACTCACCTGGAAAGCATTATAAGTAGCATTGAAGCAGCAGATTTGGCACAATTACACAGATGCACGAGGGTGGGGCATGGACATGTGGCACCCCACAGTACTTATACAGTCTAGTCCAGAGGTACTATCTTGTTCTGAATACCCTTCCTGGCTAATTTCAGAAGACAGGCCAAGTTCAAAAGCTAAAATTCACTCAGTGTATTAAAAAGTAAACCCAGCCAAATAAATCTTCTTAGAAATGTATGCTTTACCCCATTTCCAAGATTTAGCAAGTGCTGCTGACTGGAAGTCCAGAAACCAAGGTACTCAAGCTATAGTGGTAGTAAAAGAACAGACCGTTAACCCAAAAGAAATGATACATCTCCTAACAGAACTATATAAAGGGCACTGTGCTCAATATAAACGTCCTAGCAATAATTCTGGCATAGCCTCTTTTGTAATTATCTATCAATTATTCTACTGCTGGGTAGAAAATAACCCTTGTTGAAAATATTTGAATGTGATCAAAAACCAGTCCCTCATTCTTTTTATATTTTAGGGAAGTGAGCTTTTCTGTTCATTGTGCCTCATATATTTCAAGCTGTGTGCATAATGCGACACCTAGCATTTGCAATCAAGAGAACCACCACCTACCATCAATAAAATATTAATTCTGACATAATTTGTGGGAACTATATTGTTTTCCACATAGAAGCTACTGCATGTTTTATTTCAGCCTTTCAGTATTTTCTGTTTTATTACTATGTATTATATACTCAATAAGTGTGGTGGAAAGTTTGTCTTGTTAGATAATCCCAGGAATCACTAAGAAATATGGTGCTAACCAAGGCAGTTGTGTAAGTCATTAGAGCACATGCTTTTGTCAGCACAATTATTTTGAAAAGGTAGTCTTATCTTTAATGCAAAAGGAAATATCAAATCCATGAAATGGCATAATTATTTTCTCAGGCTATATTTCAAATACTGAAATTCCCCAAAGCTTAGAGACACTCACAACTACATGTATAAGCACTAAATCAGAGCGCTGATTAAAATGATAATGACAACAATTACATCTTGAGTGTCTGAGGGTAATATGAATCAATCCAGTTGGTTTCCTGAAATGCCACATCCTCAAAATAAGTTTCAACTCAATGAAGCCTAATTAACTGTTCGTGACATCAGTGCTCAATGTCATTATATTTCCTTACTGCCCTTTAGTTTATCTCCAGCCTCTAGGGTGTAGTTGTTAAAATTACTCGAAGAAGGACACTTTGTTCCTGTTAAGCTCGGAAAACATTCCCTTAGTGCAGGTAATTCCCAGGCTGCTTAACCACTCCATTAGCACAGGAGGGATGCATTGGTGGCTCAGTCTCTCAGTAACTAACAGTAACTGCTTCAGAAAGATGGGCACATAGAAGTGGTTGGAGACTTTCCCCCTCTTCCTCTACTGACAGTGGCAAATAATTGACAAATGAACAAAGAGAAAATATATATTTCCATTTTTATATACTTCCTTCCTCTCCATATGCCCTCTTCCTTTCCTCTTCTCTGGCTTCCTTCCATGTTCTATTCTTTTAGTATTTTACAAAAATAATTCTCAGATACCCCTAATAAGTTTTAAATTTATAAGCTCCATTCATGCACACAATTAACCCCTTCAGAGGGAAGAATGAAGCAGTGAGAGCTTAAATTAAATTTAAATCTTCAGAATTTCTTCCGTCCTTGGAGGAAAACTTTACCTGATGAGTAGCTAAATATTTGGTAAAGATATGGACACAGATAAAAAAAACAATAAATGATCCTCTATTTAGTGTTACTTGTTCCATGCCTCCTTCAGTTAGTATTACTAATAAAAGTGATTCAATTTTAACTACATTTCTACATCTTTCTTTACTTAGTTAAGCAAAGAAAAAATGTGTAATTGCTGACAAGTTTTTTCCACTGTATTTATGTTAAATAAAGAAAACAAAAAGTTGGAAAGTTTCATCATTAAAGAAACTTTTTGCCCAGATTATAATCTGATCTACATGTATTGGTATTGAATAATGTGTCCCTTTGACAGCTTACAGCCTTCAGCGAGTATTAATACTTATTTTTTCTAACTGATTCTATTTGAGTAACTTTGATATAGTTGCAAAAACAATCTGTCAATTTGTTTTATTATTGTATTATTTTATTTTATTTTTTCCTTTTTGAGACAGAGTCTCGCTTTGTAGTTCAGGCTGGCCCTGAGCTCACTATGGTGCCCAGGCAAGCTGCCGCGAACTCAGCAATCCTCCTGTCTCTGCCTCCCGAGTGCTGGGATTACAGGCGTGAGCCACCACGTCCGGCATCGTGGTATGCGGTGTTGATTGTTGGTGGGCGTGAGTCTCCACGCCCAACATTATATGTGGTTACCAGGGATCGAACTCAGGACCTTGCGCTTGTGAGGCAGGCGCCGGAACCACTGAGCTAACCCTCTGGCCCATTATTGTATTATTTTAAACCATTGAAAGACTGGCTAGAAATGAATAACCTTTCATTTTGTTTCTAATTATTTATTTAAAATATATTTCACTTGAGTCACATCTGTGGGCAAATTACTTGCTATTTCTCCTTAAGTTTATGCTGTCACAGAAACCAATCAAATGTTGTTCAACTCTTCAATGATCTAGCTTTTTAATATAGCTTTTGTCATGGAAAATTGGGTCGAAGAAACCACAAGACTGAACCAAATGGGAAGAAATAGCTTTAGTTGTTTTAGAACTTACCCCTAGTGTATGAATTGCTTGTTAAAGATTTGGTTGTATTTCCAGAAGAAATATATCTATAATCATGGTTGAAGAATCAACAATTAAATAAAATTGAAGCTAAAATTTAACAAGATACTATAATTTTATGAACTATTTGACTGTTCTTTAATTTTTCTGTGTATACTTAAAAACAATTATTAATTGCTTCAGTTATTTGTTCCTTTCCCAAGATTGATGAAACAAAGAGCCTAAACTGGATCTCTTAGACCAACACAATGAACTGACTCAGAGTCAGGAGTCAAAAGTCAAAGTGTTAGCAGAGCCAGGATCCCTCAGAAATCTGTAAGAGAATGTTTCCTTGCTCCTTAGTCCCTGTTGCTCTGCCAGTCATCTCTGCTGTTCCTTCATTCTCGGCCTCTGTCACAATGTGGCCTCTCTCTGTGTGCCTCTTCTCTTCTCTTAAGGACCTTAGTTAGACCTACTGGATCAAGGGCTCAACCTTCACCAGTATAACATCATCCTCAGTTACATAGGCAATGGCTCCATTTCCCAATAAGGACACTGTTGAAGTAATGAGTACTAAGATTTAAACTTACATTTTTTTGAAGGAACCAATTTAACCCAGCATGGGCAATAAAATAATATATGCTCATTCAGAATAATTTAAACCCTACAAATACCTGCAAAATAACCGATGAATGTAAACAACTGCAGTTTTTCCCCAATCTCTGGAAAAATCACTATTAAATTCTACATAGACTTCAAAGCTTGCCTTGTATTTAAACATATAGATGAATTAAGCATATGTAGATGAATAAAAAATTGTACATATCTCTCCCAGTTGTATTTTTTTCCCACTTATATAATGAACATCTTCCTATTTCAGTACAGGTGAAGGAAATAATGGTGACTGATGTTTACTGAGAGTCCAATGCTCTTTTAACTGCTTTGCACATATCAATTCATTTCACTTTCATAAGAGCTTTATGATATAAGTCCAATAGTCATTTGACACACCAGTAAGGCAAGAAACAGAGAGGTGAAGGAAGGTACCCAAAACCACACAGAGAAGTGGTGACAAGTGGCACAGTTATGATTCTATCTCACAGTCTTCAACTAAAGCCTATGATTTATTTATTTATTTATTTATTTATTTGTTTGTTTGTTTGTTTATTTATTTATTTTTGAGGCAGGGTCTCGCTTTGTAGTTCAGGCTGGCCCTGAGCTCACTATGTAGCCCAGGCAAGCCTCGAATTCAGCAATCCTCGTGCCTCTGCCTCCCGAGTGCTGGGATTACAGGCATGAGCCACCAGACTTGGCACTGTGTTATGTGGTATTGATTGTTGGTGGGCGTGAGTCTCCACACCCAGCATTGTATGTGGCTACCAGGGATTGAACTCAGGACCTTGCACTTGCGAGGCAGGCACCAGAACCACTGAGCTAACCCTCTAGCCCTATGATTTAATTTTGTACCATATTAGCCATATGGCATTTTATTTTATGGTTGTTTCTTCATTGAAATAAATAAAACAGACATAGACAAATCTGTCACTTTGTGATGCCACTCACAGAAGATTGCCATGTATAATCTACTATGAATGACACACTGATGTTAAGCAAAACATCTGCTAGCAAGTGTCCCCAAGGCCTACCATATCTCTCCACAGTTTCAAAATAGTTAATTATTGCGGTTTCATTTATTTTTAAAGATTGGTTATTATTATCTAATTAGCAATCTCATTCAGCTGACCATCAAAACGGGTATTAAATAAATGCAAATTCTCTTTGTAAAGTTTTGGAAACAGAAAGCTATGTAAACAATAAATGAAAAATAACGTTAATGCGTTAGGAGTACACAGAGGGATTCAGTGACTTCAGTGAGGTTGGTCACCAACATGTTCTTTATGAGGCTCAAGTCTTAATAACTGAAACAAATCGGTGATAATGCCACGTGGTGTTAGCAAGTTGATGAAAGGGACAGAAAGTGGGGTTATACAGGTTGATAAGCGACTTCTGAAATCACTCCTGATGATCTGCCTCCTTGCATTTGCATTCTTGTGGAGCAGAAAGGACCCTTGTGTGCCTTTCGGTATGTTCTGGGTCTAGCAGTTTGCTTGTAACCAGTAGAACACAGCAAAGATGATGAGATGTCACTTTTGTAATTAGGCTACATGAGATTAGGAATTTAATCTTTCTAAAATGCTCTCTGCGTTGTTTGCTTGATGAAGCAGCTGTCATATTTGTCTGGAAGCTGCCTGTGAGAAGGCCCAAGCAATAAGGAATGAAGGAAATCTTTGGCCAATAGCCAGTTAGGAACTGGGGCCTCAAAGAATTAAATTCTGCTCACAAGTACTGAAAGTAGATTCATCTCTAACTGCTGAGAGCTTCACCCTGACTGACAGCTTTATTGCAGCCTGTGGGATGCTGTGAATCACAGGACCCAGTTAGCCTATGCTTTGATTCCCAATTTACAGGTTCTAGGAGATAATAAATGTGCATTGTTTTAAGCCATTAAGATAGTGGTAATGTGTTATCTAATAATAGATATATACCACAGTATATTTAGAAGCAGGACTATGTAAAAAATATACACACCTGTATGAGACACTTTGCTGTACCTTGGTAATTTATGTAAAAATTATGCACAAAAGAGACAAACCTAGGGAGTGAGGTGAGAAACATGCCTCTACACATGATTATGACAGCTACTTATGCCATGAGAATACACTGGGAATTTAGGCATTGTTGTGTGTTCGAGGCTGGTGACAACTTACTTGGGTCTGTGTTTCAGAAAACAGCCAGGAAACTGACTTAGACTGGGGCAAGAGTGCACACAGTGTATTCTCTGGTACGGTGCTAATGGGCAGATGTTAAGGGCACAAGCGGAAGCAGTACAAAAAGAAAACCCAGCGTACATTTGAACACATTTAAAAGTTGTCATAGATGTGACTATGAGGAAGGAAGATTCCTGGGAAGTATGGCACACGTCTGTATGAATCTTAGAACCATAAATTAGGCCAAGCCAGTTTACATGGAAGTTTTTTGTTATCCACGTTTAATTTGAGTTATTAACAAGAAACGTTTTATGGCCTGTTGATGTTTAAGTCTGAAAATCAAGACAAAGATTTTGCCTGGAGAATATAGCAATAAACACACGTGAAAGCATAGAATTTTCCAGGAAAACAAGTAAAACGAAAACAAAATTCAAGACAAATCATAGGGTTAAACAACATTTAACAGAGGAAAAGAATTTTTAAAAAGTAGCCAAAGAGACAGAAGGAACAGAGAAGTTGGAGAACCAAAGTGGGGGGGGGTATAATGGCGCAAGAGGATGGTGGTCAACAGTGTCAAATGACTTGGGGGATCCACAAATGCCTGATGACTCTGGTGAACTCAGTGAGGCTTTCACCACTTTCTAATACATTTCCTTAAACTTGCACAAGTATTTCAGCATTGTCAGAAATTCTCATGCCTTAGGACTATGATAAAAGAGATCATTCCAAATGACTCTCTACCACCACCCCAGGTCACAGACATTATTAAACATCAGTTCTGGTACCTGTCATTGGCACCAGAATAAACAACATCATTCCATGCTGGGAAATGGCCTTATTCTTCAGATAGCTTGACAAGTTTTTAATCAGCGTTGCACCACATAGAGCTGGAAATAATAATTTGATTTACATGTTGTCTATCAGTGACATTAGATAGCAAATAGTTCTCAGTGGGAGAGAAATATGGTAGGTCTTTCAGCAGCTAGCTATTATAGCCTGTCATACAAACGGAAGTCCTTTGTTGAAATAACACTACAAAAGTTGGTTTTAGCAGATCGCATCCCACACTGGTTATTTGAATAGAAAGAAGTCATTGCAATAGATTTATGTAATTAAATGTTGGGTGGGTATATGTCTTCATCAATTTCCTGTGCCTCTGTAGGATATGCCAAGTCTTTTCAAAAGATATGTACTCAAATGTATATTTAATAGGAGTGATGGCAAATACTGAAGCAAGTGCCTCTGAGATACACTTGTTTGAGTGAGGTATTAATAGTGTTGAAATTATTTTGCTCTTTGATTGATAATTAAAATACATTTTATGGGCGCCATACCTTTATGCGGAAGCCTTAGGCAGTTTAAATCCATTTAACTAGAATTATTTCATTTTAAGTTAACTGATCAACCTACTCAACTGTATCATAAAGAACAGATTTTAATTTCAACAAGGTAAGTCCTCTCTTCATAGAATCTCTTTTTATGAATTTCAACATTGCAGTTATGTGATCAATGATGCTACGAGAAGATATACTGGAACCATTGAAAGTTTTCATTTGTGTACCTTAACTCTTCTATTTGAAACATTCAGCTAAACCTAACTCTGGCTTTCTGTTGTTAAAATTAGATAAAATAATTAATGGCTCAACTTTAGGGTAGTTCATTGTATTAACTACCTTCAGCATTATTTCTAAATCAACAGGAAGAAATATTACAGTTAATGTAAAATATATACAGAGATGTAAAATAAATGATGAGGGATGAAATGTCCATAAGGCCAAGGAAGTCAGGGAAATAACCATTTCAGGTTCAAATGAGACATGAGTGCCCATTACCTTTCATTCAAATTTTCCCAAGTGAATGAATCTCAGTGAAGAGAATACTACTTTCAAAAGTGGATTTAATAGCTTTTTAAACTTATGATATTTAGCAAATTTTAATATTGTAAAATTTTCATCTCTAATCCTTGTAATATTTATAAAAAAATAAGGAAACAAAAGTGATTAGAATAAAGGAAGAGACATAGATCCCAATAGCAAAATCAGTCTGAAAACCACACACATAAGATTGCGGATGTCTTATGGTGATGTAATTGATCGAGTCCATTTTGAAAGTTCTAATTTGTTAAAAATAAATTATTCTTCAGAACAAACTTCAATAATTTGTAGAAAATAATTGTCATGTGTCATTACAGATTTAAATACCTAAGAATAGAAAAAAGTGATCTAATAAATTATGATGCATTCCTCTAAAAATAAGATAATCTATTACAATGCTCATAAAATGGCTCTTACAAGTATTTGTAATGATTTAAAAATACGAAAAATACTTTATGTTAAAATCCACATTATACACTATAGGTAAAAAGAATACTTTATGTTCAATCCATGTTATAATCAAACATAACAATATAAATATCTTTTGAGATGTAACCTGTTATTTATTACTACTGGTTTACAATTACTTGTCTCCTAAACTTTGGTCTGTGCTATGCAAAGTGAAGCAGTATGGATACAAAACCATACACTTGCTTTCTCAAAAAGTTAAAATAGGAAAGAAAAAAAGATGAAAACATAAAGCATATTGTCTCCAATAAATCTGCCATTTACTTTGTGTTGGGTTCTATCACCTATATATTCTTAAAATGGGAATGAATGGGAATGAAAAGAATTAAATGATGTTTTCAGAGGGAAAATGAGATATAAAGGTTTCTGCGTGATATGATAGAGACTTGAGGTGCCAATGGGAAAAAAAAAAAAAACTGAAGTGATTCTTCCCTCTGAAAAGATTCTACACATGCTCAAAAAGGGATGCAATTATTGAAAAGCTAAAAAAAATGCCACCAGCATAGAGCAGAAAATAGAAACCCTGAAATGCCTGAATCAAGAAAAGTGCTGTGCCCTAGTGCATTAAGACAAAAAGATCAGAAAAGAAGCCTAGTACCTTTGGAGACAGGAAGAATCCACAAACTTTCAAACAGATTATGAGTGAGTTAAGATGGAGTCTTCACTATGCTTGATGAATTTTCAGGAGACACTGTAGGGACTTGATCACCATATGCAATTTTCAAAATTATTAAATACATAGTGTCTTCGGTTTCCCACAATTTCTAAGCATTTCATTGCATCCCTTAACAAATAAACTCTGCCTGTTTGAGAGTCGCATAAAGTTTGAAGCCAAGTGAACCCTTCCAAGTGAAATTTTGTTGTTTTTGTCCTAGTGGTATTCTGTCTTCTTTGTTTATTTTCTTTTCTGATGAACAGTTCCAACACAAAAGACCACAAACAATCCAAATGATTTGGTAGCTTCAGTAAGAGCATTTTAATTTTTTAAAATATTGAAACTTTAACATAAAATTACTTATATCAGTATTACTTCATTTCAAATAGACTTTATGCAATTTATATGAAAAGAATACATTCATGCCAATCATTATTCGAAAAGCTTAAGAACATTTGGAGTAAAATGGTTTCTTCTGACTATACAATGTGGCTAATTGCTTCAATTCCATACTGCATGTTCAAAGTAATTATAGAAATTAAAGCCTATATATTTCATTGGCAGCTTCAACTATACTTTGACATGGCTCAAAGTTCAATATAAAATTCAGAGCAAATGTAACAGTATTTCTTGAGAGATCCCACAGAATAAGACCCCAAACCTCTTCCATTGCTTAGGAGATCATTCTTTGTATGGTGCAGCTATGGAGTTTGCTTAAAATTTTCTTTCTATTCCCTTTCTATAAGTGATAAAATCATCATTATGTTTCAAGCTTTAATTGAAATACATTCTTGTATCAGAACCTTCCTAGAGAAAAACAGGTAGTGTGGCCTCAGGGTCAAGAGAATTGGCTTTAGAACCACAGCTCTAGAGTTCAAGTCCAAGCTCTTATTCTCCACCAGTTCCATGGGTTTGGGCAAGTTGCATTATCTTTTAGAGACTTAAAATATGGAGATAATACTTACTTCCACTTTTTCCTATTCTTGCATGTAAAGCATTTATAAGAAAATGTGAGTCATAGTAATGTGATGACTCAGTATTCACTGTTACACTGTTTTACATTCCAGAGAAAAATCAATGGCATTATCAACTGTATCCCACTATAGTAACAGTATATCTCTGTTATTATATACTTTATTAGGGTACAGTTTGATATATTTGCATCTGGCCCTTATAGTGGTCAGCTTTCTTCTTACTGAGACAAACATTCAACAGCCACAATTTGAAGGAGTGGAGGTTTGTTTTGACTTATAGTACTCAGTGGATTCAGTTCATGGTCTGCTAGCTCCAAGGAAGAAGCATAATAGAAGGACATGACACAGGAAAGCTGAACTCACCTCATGGTAGCCAGGCTGGAGAGGGAGAGAGAGAGAGACAGAGAGAGAGACAGACACAGACACACAGCAACACAGAGAGACAAAGACAGAGAGAGACAGAGAGACTCTTCCACTCTTCCCCCCAGTTGTAGGTCTCTTCTAACCAAGAAATTCATCTATGAATTTGTCCCTGGATAAGTAAACAGGTGAGTATGGACCCAGGTGATGGAATCATATTTCAAATACATGAGACTTCTAGGGAGCATCTAAAGTCTAATCTTTTTGCTAGATGCAAGCCCTACTGTGTGTTTCTAGACATTTTTGATACCTGAGGTATATCCAAAGATAGAATATGTTTAACCAATATCTATTCATTATGATTATTTCCATAGATGACATCTTTTCTAAGGAAAAGAAGAAATAATATTTTAATGAAGGTTTGAGGCATACTTCTATTCAACATACATTCTAGAATGTGTCTGGTATTGTATAGTGAAACTAATGCCATATAAAGCTACATGTTCTCTTACAGTTGTTGCTTCTGGCTTTCAAGTGTCCCAAAAGTCTATGATAGCGATGGAGTCAAGAAGTTAGCTGAGATAGGGATTATTAGTCATCAGTTATCATATCTTGACATGTTAATTGTAAAATTTGATATTTAAATGTATGTGGAACTTCTTAAATTTGGGTAAGAAAGGGATTAGGTAGCAATACAACTTGAAATGGATTACTTTATTTTGTGAAATATATTTGCTGGGGGCATCGACTGCAGACATCAATCCTTATGAGGCTTGTAAACAAATATGGTGCTTAAATTTATATGATGACATTCATTATAAAGCATATTGCTGCTACTCTCTCTCAAAATATTCACCCTCAGAACACCCTTGTTCCAAACAAAGGTATCCTGTAGTTCTTGCCACTTTCTGAAGTAGTACTGGAAGCTTTCTTTTGTGTAGGCCTTTAGTTGCTCTGTTGCAGCTGCCTTCATGTACTGAATCAATTCAAAATGTTGACCTTTCATTGTCATCCTGACTGTGGTGAAGAGTGAGAAGCCCCATGGTGGAGCTAGCACAAGAAAGGTGGATGAGGACACATTCTAATATTTTCATGAGCCTGCTTTTGTTTGGCAGCACTTGGCAACAGCATTTACTGTATTTTTATCACACCTCATAACTACACTCAGGAAAGAACTGCTCAGAACTGCTTCAGAAAGTAGCAAGACTGAAATACTGTGTTCAAAGACAAGATGGGGCATTTGGAGGGTATTTAATGGCAATGGCAATGTGCCTTTTAAAATTTAAACATTCATTGTATATTTTGATGACTTTGTGCACTAGGGTAACTAAGCACATTTATTCTTTCTTTTTCTGTGTACGTATTTATTTTAAATTTTGAGATGGTTTCTTTTTTAAGTCCCTAAAATTCCCATGCTGGACTTGACCTTGTAATTCCCTGCTTCAGCCTCTCATAGTCCTGGGATTACTGGCACACACTACCAAATCTGGCCTATTTATTCTTGATATATCTTCAGAGTAATACAAAGTAGCTTGTAAAAGAATTTAACTTACTATATTTTGAACAACTATTATTTTTGCTTTTTAAAGTTATACGAACTCTATAAAATAAATGAATAAACAAGCAAAATTAAAAAATGGCAGGAAACAAGAAAGTAGAATTTTTTTCAGATGGAGAAGATTGGGAGAAGGGAGAAATAAGGCACAGATAGGTAATGGGATCCAAAATTATCAAAATCCATTAAATGCATGTGTCAGTTCCCCAAAACAAATATCACCACTATTATTGCAACTATACACTAACTTGAAAAAAAGAAATTATTTAGAAAACGAAAGTAATTCCATACTTTCAATTTAGTTCCAATTCCCAAAAAATAACCTAAATATCCTAGGGACAGACAGTTAAAGAAATATCATTTTGTGAAGGATTTCAAAATGATATGATTGTTACTTTGTAATAACTGTGTAAAATCTTCCTAATGAGCTGGCTCATTGCACAAGGAAAATAACTGACAGACGATCAGTATATACAATAAAGCCTACTAGGTAAGTAAATTAAAATGCATTATAAATTGTTATGGACAGGCAAAAGGAGCAAAGGTACTTTTATTGGGAAAGTATTTGGAGTTTACTATTAATTGGTGTGAAGGATCCTGCATGAAATGTAAGTATTCACTATAGTAGTGAAATTAGTAATATAGTCACAATGTCTGTGCTAGGTCTAACTAGGCTGTCACTGCTTCAAGAATCTACAGTGAAATAAAAGAAAAAGAGTTCATGGCCATCCATGTAGGCCATGAGCCAAGGCACCAAGGTCTTTGAGTTCTTTCATCTCCCTTCAATTTGGAACAAAAATATACTTCAAGCCAGTATCTGTTTAATTATCCACTGGCTTCCATTCTTATTTACCTAAACTTCGAACAGCCTTGGTTTATTGAGCTTAATCTTTTTTTTTTTTTTTTCAGTTTTTTGAGACAGGGTCTCACTTTGTAGTTCATGCTGGCCCTGAGCTCACTATGTAGCTCAGGCAAGCCTCGAACTCAGCAATCCTTCTGCCTCTGCCTCCCAAGTGCTGGGATTATAGGCGTGAACCTTATGACTATTTCAACAATTAACTGAGGACTTATGTATTGCTATGGCGTATTCATTATACCACTGAAATAAAATCATCCAGATATCTCGGTGTTGTTTATGTTTTTGAAACACAGAGTTTCATGACTAAAAGAGATTTGCTATTCCATTTCTGTTGCTAAATACTACAAAGAATCATTCAATATATTAACAAATATCATATGAAACTCTGAAGAACCTGAGAAACTTCTTTGACTGTACTTTTGTTTCTTGTCCTTACCTTTAGATTTTTTACAGAAATCCTCCAGGTACATACAGAGAATAAATTTATATTTATTCCAAGGAAATAATTCACCTGAGAAAATTGTTCATTAAATTACACTTATTATCAAACTTGCAAGTTATTTACTTACAATAAAATTATTTTAGATGATATATTTTGCTAATGTAGTAATATATTCAGTGTTTTTTTCACATTGAGTAAAAAAATTCTTTAAAATTCATTATAATTTCCAAGAAAATTATTAGGATTTTAAAAATGGAAGCACTTTAACAATATGCTGTATGAAAATTTACATACTGGTAACTACTTCTTCAAATTTGAAAATATGTTAACATTATTTTATCCAAGGAACTCACACTATAAAATGATAAAAAATAAATGGAGACATAAAATTATAAGATTGTCTTTTGATGATTGTGCTAATGTGATATATATGTATCAACTAACTAGGGATTTTGATATTCAAAAATGTTTATTTTAATGCTGATCTTATGATAAGAGGAAGAAACATGAAGAATGTGTCAGTTTTATTTCAAGAGAGCTCTAATAACCTGAGGGTGACTGCAACTCAACTGGCATGGAAGAGAGCAGAGGCCTTCATAAGCACATACTTTAAATGGGGCACAACAACACATAGGTATATAGTAATGTTAGTGGAGGCCAAAACAATTTAAAAATAAGAGAATAAAGATAGAGATCATTTTTCTCCTTGAAACTCATTCTCAAAGTGGAACTGTTGTGTAACTATAATGTGTGTACACTCAGATGCCACATACAGAATTCACTATGTGACAGAGAGCTTCAGAAAATAAGAGTACTTTGAGGAAACTGGACTTGGGGATATGTTAGTCAACTTTTCATCAGTACTACAAATTATCTGAGAATAACAATTTGAAGAAGGGTTTATTTTGGCATACGGTTTAAAGTGAAATCTGGATTTGATCAGGATTTAGTTTTCAGACCATGGTTAGCTAACTCCCTTGTTTTGGGCTAAAGTAAGGGAGAACATCATGGTCGAATGGCACAGTGGAGCACAGCTGCTCGCCTCATGGCAAAGAGGAAGCAGAAAGACAGAAACAGCCTGAGAAGGGGCTATGGAAGATAGAGTTGGCAAGGTGATAACCTTTCATCCACTCTTTTCAACTTGGCTATTAGACTCCACCTCTGAACATAGCCCATTCAGGTATGAAGTCCTAAACCCATGAGGTTAGTTCTGTCATGATCCAATCACGTCTTTAAAATCTACCAGTTATATTTGGGGCAACTTATTTATCCCAGGTGTTTTGTTCAGCCAAGAATGCAACAACAAATACTTGTCCTATGCTGCTGAAGTCTCCAGAAGAAAATGAATTCTAGGCCATTATCAAGTGTCCTTCATGTGAATGCTGTAGTCACAATGCTCTCATCTTTAAGTCAGCATAAGAAGCAGAATGACATTTCATGATAATAACGATGTGATGATTTCTGGCTTCATTTTCTGCTAGAGACTTTCAAAATACCTGATCTGTATTTCAGCAGACATCTTGATCTCTGGTCAGTACTTCCAGAGTACACATTGCCTTTATTCTGTTACACCTGTTTGTATCTTCATAGCCATGCGTATGGTCCTTTTCAGTTTATTTTTACCACAAACTATTTTATTCATGGAATACTTTCTGATTTAGAAATTTAAGAAAACTGAGTGCTTTTTAATCACTGTGAACATGCTGAAGTCGAGCAGCCTTTATTTATAATAAAATTAAAATTGCCTACATGACAGCTTTGCTGAGCTGAAGACAACTTCATGGGCCAGCTCAGTCACTCTGACCAGAACTGGTGAAAAACAAAACAATGAATCACATATGTGATTTTCTTCCAGCTTCTTACTTCAACATGATTTCATAATGGTAATAAAAATATACAAATATTAATCAAGGAATTTTTGATTCTTTAGCTAAAACAAAAAGATAATTCAGATGTTCATTTTCAACATGGATCGGATTCTAAAAATAATGGTAAATAATGACAAAATCTTAGAAATAGCAGAGTGACTAATGGCAGAGATTGGTATGCTAAATGTTCTCTATTTTTGTGCCCATTCAGTGCTTATTTTGGGTCTTTTTCTTTCCATAATCAGAAGTTATTCAAAAGATTTTTCAGAGTGGTTTTGTTGTTGTTGTTATTGTTTTGGCATCAGACTTAACAACCCTGTCACAAAGGGAAAAAGAAACAATAGCAATCAAACAAACTACCACCTTGAGTTTGCACTAGAAAACACACAAGAAATGCTACTGCATCCTCACACTAATACTCAAACATTTTTTATAATTAGTGGAAGGTTATGCCCTGGTTCAGCTTATTGGGAACAAACTCAGTTGTTGGAAAAATCAATAATGCTGAACTGAAAAAAAGTATTGAGGTAGCAGTGGGGCTCTTTGATGAAAGGAAGTGTAGAAAGTCTGTGCTTGAGATGTTTTTCATTCATTCATGGGTTTGCAGTAATGAGAAAAAGCTCTATTACCTTCCAGAAAAAGAACTTACACACCAGTTCTGTCCTCTTCAGTGCACCATTTGTATGTGTGCACTTGTTGGAAATTCATTTCAGTGGACAATTGACACTTACCTAACATGATAGCATAAAGCCAGGTAGATTTTGTAAACAACATTAAAAAGAAAAATAGAGATTATGTCACTGATTGCTTTTTCTAGTATAAATTGCATTAAAGGACAGGAGCATGGGCATTGCTTCTAATCTTAATATTGATTGTGAAGCTTTTAGTCATAAAGTTCTCAGCAGATAATATTTGCAGTCTTCTTTTGTGACTTCACATTCATTTTAAGCATTACACACGAATATGTAAGTTTAAGCTAACATATAGACAGTCATGATAATAAAGTGTAAGTATATTCTATCAGCATCTAATATGCAAATACTGTATGAACACAGAATTTTGTCATATATTATTGTAAATATTGTCATTACCTATGAATTACTCATGCATAACATATAAATATATTTACAATACCTATCATACATTCTGGACCTCATTTACACTTTCAGTTTCTCATGTGAGTGAAACAGTATGATATTTACACATTTCTGTCCTATTTATTTCACTTATGAGTAGGTCTTCAAGTTACATCCACTTAAGTCTAAAAGTAGGAAGAAAATGTTCAATGGAAAAGGGGAAAGGGAAGGTGGGGGAAAGTAAAGAATGGGAAAAAATTTGATGGTAAGAACAAAAAATGGAAACAAAGCTTATGTATATAGGGGTTTGAGGAGCTGTAGGGAGAGCAGGGGAATTGGAAAAAATGAGAATCAAAAGATATGTACAGGTACAAATTCTTAATGTTAAATGTGATCATGATGCATATCTAAAATGTATCAAACTCAATAAGGGAAATTTTTTAAATTTAAATTTAAAATACATATATGGATATAGTGATCTTTTATAATACATCATTTTTGTACACTCTCAGGTGAGGAAAAAGATTAAGTGGGATTAGTGGATGTGCTTAAGGTCACACATCTTAGGAAAGAACAGGACTGGAACTGGAATCTAAATCTGAGATTCTGTAAGACATCTAAGCTTTCTCTAAGCCACAACCATTTTCTCATCAAACCTAGGGGACAAGAGGAAACATGCAGGGTAGGTTCATATTTTATTAACCTGGACTGAATATTCCTGAATAAACTGTGATGACTGAAAGTTTATTATTATTGATCATTACAGAATAAAAATATTGGTTTTTATTAAGATAACTTCGCATTGCAAGGCTGAATGAATGTATATCTTATTGGCTCTAAACATGAATCTGAGTATCCCATTATAGTTTGTTTTGTAGAGAACTGTTGCATTGGGCCTAACCATTCATTAGATGTGGATTTTTATACTTTTATATTTTATATTTTTCAGCACTAAAGAGTAAGCAGCCTAGATCTGTGAGTACAAACTGTAGCCATAGCTTAATTTGCCTTCAGCATCAAGTAAAATCTAACTGGCCTCAGCTTTGTTTGTCCACAATTTGTTCACTAATTGTGCTAGCTAATATGATTCTTGTGAGTCTAAAGATTAAGTAATTGATAAGTTCAATACTTCTTTATCTATATGCCTGTTTCATTTTTGTTAATCATTAAAATTCATATTCTAAAGTTTTTTACCGTAATTTGTTAATATCAGGTAGAATTTGCCAGAGATACTTTTTCATCTTCTTAGCATTATATATATGCTTCTATATATATGCTTCTATATATGTATTATATATATGCATATATATATATGCTTTTCCTCTTCCAAATGAAAAGTTGCATAGCTTTTGTAGAGAGTAATAGAGAGTAGTTTCCTACCAGTTTCCTAATAATGCATGAGGATCCAGACATGAATACATTAAGTTGTTTCATCTGTCAGTCATCTTAGGAAAAATAAAATGATCCCAGAAGGATAAAATTCATTTCTGTGCAATGGCTAAAACACAACAATGTTATGCTAAGTAAAAAGCTGTATGAGGTTAGCAAAAAAGACAAGGAGCTTTCTCCTTAAATTTAAGATTGCAACCTGTTCCATGTGCAGTGAGAGGCATTACCATATCTTTTCTCTGGTATGAGAAACTGAAAATGTAAATAAATCCTGGAATGTATGATGGTCATTGTAAAATAGAAAATATCCTAAGAAAAGGGGGGGGGTAGGGGTAAGCAAAGAGGGGAAAGAAAAAAATTTGATGGTAAAAAAAGGGGAAACAAACTCATGTATAGTGGGTGGGGACTTGCAGAGTGGATAAGGGTATGGGAAAAATGAGAATTAAATCGTGTCATATACTGGTACAAATTCTCAATGTTGAATGTGATCATGATGTGTATATAAAATGTACCTATATCACAATAAAAAATTCATAAGCAAGACTCTAGCTCTCTGCTTTAGTTTTATAACAGCTAGGGGAGGAAACTTTTGATTTAAACCTACCAGTTGTTGCTGAAAATGAAATAACTAAAGACAGCACATGCTCCTGTAGAGCACATACTGGATTGCCAATGATGACTGGATTTGTTCTTAATTTTCAAATAAAAAAATTTAACATGATTGTTCCCATGCACATACCCATAAAGATCCCTCATGGAAATCAAAAGATGATACAATTGCAAAATAACACATTACTAAACTTAATTCCTAGTATTTTCTGTTTCTTTAAACTATTTCTACATATTTATTTTCCCCCAAAAAAGTCTTGGAACTACTCAGGATCTAGGAGTATTCATCATTGACAACAAAAGCTCAGGTGCTATTAATGGCCAAATCACAGGTAAAGAAGCACGTGAAAATGAAAATAGTCTGTTGTTGAGGAATTTGTTTTCCTGCCCACCTTGGAGGGCATTGTGGGTATCAGAATAGTGGTTTTGAACCTGAAAGGAAAACTTCTACATTGTGTGCTGAGTTTAACTTTAAAATAAATAAGTGTTTCTGTGTGGGGTGAAGAGGTACAGAAATGTTGAGTTAGAGAGAGCAATCTTGGAGTAGTCTGGAAGACAGATGGAAGGAAGAAAAGAGCTGGGAAGGAAGACTAGTTAAGACACACACTGTAGTCATAGCAGAAGGTAACATGTTAGCATGGGAAATAGAACAGTATAAACTTAGCATAATTTATAGGATGTAGGCACCAGAGAAGAGAAAAAGACTTAAAGATGAAAGAAGTTCAAGCCCAAGTCATTAGGAGGATGATGAATTTGAGATTGAAATGAATTTGTGCCAGAAGGATTTCAACTTTGGGGTAAAGATAACACTTTGTTGTTGTTGAGTTTATTGGCACATTTTATGTATACATTACTTTCACATTTATCACTGAGAATTTGAGTTGGAGGGTTTAGTGAGATACCCAGTTAGATATTGCTATTAGGATGTGAGGGATAAGAAATTAAATTTCTTCCCATTGATTTAGTCATAGAATCTGATTTAAAAACAACTTTTATACAGATGAAAGATTATATTCTGGTGTTCTGTTAAATATCAAAGAGAAAGCATTTATTATATCATGTTGGACTTTTAATTTGTGCAGAGAAATGAGGCTGGGAGAATGTTCTGACCGATGATGCTTTAAGCTGATAAGAAAGATATTCCTAGGGAATTAATATTTATAACTGGCTAAAAGAAAATCTCCAAATTAATAACATGTTATTTATTAATCAAGGGATGCAAGAATGATTGATACTTTATGGAGACATGACCAAACAACTATGTGTGGATGATTTAAAAACAAATACTTTTGCTAATTTAACAATTAAATATTCATATAAAACAATGTATTTTATTACTACTTGTGGGTGGTCACATTAAAAAAAGCATGGCATGGTACGCAAATACTTCCAGGTAATTGCTGGATACCAGTAATTGCTGAAACCAAGAAATTTAAATGCTTCTGTCCACAGAATCAGTTTCAAAGACTGTCATATCCAACAGAGCCTATATTTAATGAAAAAAGTACTGAAGACGCAATATATACGGAAAATTTTTGTTTATCCAAAAGTCGTGATTATCAAAAAGTTCTGAAAATTTCCAGTTATAGATGATAATAACATTGAGATAAATTTCAGCATCATGACTATATGATCTATTAGCATTATTTGGCTAGAACGAATAACACTGCCTACCTAATCCATTTAGAATGGATAACACAATATAGAAGATGTAGAAAAGAACACAGAGTTAGTTATTGGATTGAGTTAGGCACTTTACTATGTGCTGTCAGCACAGCAATTAACCTTTCAGAAATGTCCTTCTCTAGTCTGTGAAATAGGGAACTATGACCTAATTGGATTTCTCTCCTGTGAGTATTCAACACAGTAATAGGAGAACCACATCAATGTTCAGTCTGGCGGTTATCATTCCTATTAGACCATCTTTTTCTGTGGTGCAATTGAAAACATCCCTAACGCAAGTACAGTGGTATTATTTCACAGGCTCATTCCAGGATTCTGAGAAGGGCATTGTTAGTGTTTGCCACCTGATGTGGTGTTTATGAATGGAAGCATTATTTTGCCAACGGCTTCTGTTCACAAACAGAAGTGGTCATGAAATGAGACATTACTATAGTTGTATGGTATCCCCTGGAGTATACACCTAAGGAGATTTTGCCAGGGCTCCCTACTTAGGAGGAAGAATTTATCTTCCTGTCAGGCAGATATGATGAAACAATTCTCCAAATGAGTTCTGTTCAAATTCCATGCATTAGAAGCTAGAACTAAAGCGAAGTATTCAGGTGCTGATGTGCTATAGATCTACGAGAATGCCTGATAAGGCAATGCTGTCTTGTAGGGCAGAATCTTTTAGATTTATCGCAAGCATTACTGATAGCTTTAATCAGGCATTAGGGGTCTTTTCTGTGCTCCACTGAGCTCTGCAGAATCTGCTGCTTTAGTTAGGTTACTAGTCTTGGGTCAGTGAATCTATTTAATGTAGATAAAAATCTTGTCTGGGAAGGTGAGCTTGGGGTGGGAGGAAGGAAAAACGTTTTTCTTCTCTGTGACCTGGAATTAATTCCCAAAGCATCCTGAAAGAAGGAGGAACTTTAACAAATGATTAGAGGATCAGAGGGCTTGCCTGGAAGTAGGATGAAAATGAACAGAAATGGATAATATTCACTTTGAAACGGAAATATCTTAGTTTCTATGATCTTAAACATAACATTCTGGAGGATGTCTCTGAATTATGTTAGAACAGAAGTTATGAAAATCTCCTAAGCTATGAAATAATTTTCACAGGAGGAAGCATTTTGTAGCTGAAATTCTCCAACAATTTGCCATATAATGTACATTGTTTTATATATATATATATATATATATATATATATATATATATATATATATATTTTAACTGACAAAAGTATAACTGAATGCCAGATCACTTTATCCAGAAAAGAGGTTCTCTATTAAATTATTATATGGTAGCTGCAACTAAGTTTCTAATTAAGTCATTTTTATAAAAATTGAATATTTGATATTTTAATGGCTAAACAAACATGTATCTGATATGCTTCAGGCATCTAAGTCATAAAACATTTTGTTATAACCTTTTCTAAAGTTCATTTTCTAAGCATTTGTGAATGAAACAGTATTTGAAATTTTTTCTCTGATGCTCTCATGGCTTTGCTTTATCAAGTAAGTCACAGAAACACTACATAAAGGTCAATGCAATGAGATAAATACCTATTAATACTCCCCACCCCGAAGGTGAAGATTTAGTGTAGCATGTTCTGCTAACCACACTAGGACTCTCCCATACACCCCTTTTCTGACATTTTTCCATGCCAAACCTTTCCTCCCAAATCTGCTGCCTTCATATGAAGATACTGTCCTCTAAAGCTAGTCTACAAAGTATTTTGACAACGTTCCACTATCCATAAAACAAATACAGATACATATCTTTAGAAATGTGTGTACTCCTTGAAAAGAACATAGATCTTTTGCAAAAGGAAAGGGCACCAAGAAGATGGAGGGAGGGAAGGGATGGGAAAGGAATGATAAAAGGATTAAGATGAGTCTGTACATGTACCAACGGCCCACAAAGGGTGTATGTAATTGATCGTTATGTACTGCAAACATGCCAATGAAAATAAAATATTTATAAAATGTAGTGGCATGGGCTATTGTATCAACATGTTACAAACATCACACACACACACACACACACATATATACCAAATAGAAATATATATATATATATGTATGCCAAATAGAAATTAAAACAGCTAAATATGAAGCGTTAGAATAAAGAGATTTTTTTCTCTTCATTTAAAACACAAAACTATTATGTGCTCAGAATAGAAAGGGTTAGATCTGATCAGATTAAGGACTTTTTCTGACTGAAACAACTGTACTAGAACTTGAAGAAATGCCATTTCCTTCATGTTCGCCTGTGCTCATCTTAAATTGCTAATTTTGTGTGTAGCTTGTTATAGGAATCTTTAAGACACTTGCCTATTTTTAAACTACTGGTCCAGTTTTGTTAGGGTTAAACTAATTAAAACTAGATAATACACTATCAGTCTACTTAGTGGTTTCATGATTATCTTGATTAGTCACACTAAGGTGACAGCATATTGATTGAAGTTAGCTCAGTCACCCCTCTGTGGGGTTGGGCTCTGTTTCAGAAAATTTTTTGAACTCCTGTGTGATAAATAACTGATTGGAACACAAAGCAAACAATGCATGATAGGGTCTAACTCTACTTTCAATACTCATAAAGGTTAAATTCCTATTAAAGTAGAAATATAGTTATGAAATACTAATCGTTTCTTCCCACTACTCGATGAGTGACCTTGAAAAACTGGAAGAAAGCACTCCCTCCCATTTAGAAGCTAATTTTTGTGGACAGAGCCATTGTTCTCATAGGTTTCCTTTGTCCTTGTGGTCTGCTGATCATAATGTTTTGAAGTAGGACAGAAGAAACAAAAAATAGGTAGAAAAGAGGTAAAGGAAATCCTGAGTACATTGTACTTTTTTTTTCTTTGAGACAGGGTCTCGCTTTGTCGTTCAGGCTGGCTCTGAGCTCACTATGTAGTCCAGGCAAGCCTCAAACTCAGCAATCCTCCTGTCTCTGCCTCCCGAGTGCTGGGATTACAGGCGTGAGCCACCATGCCTGGCTATACATTGTACTTTTTTTTTAATTGAATTCTTTATTGGTACAATTTATATACATCTCAAAATCACCTATAACATTGGATAATTTGTACCAGTATATGCCACAAGTTAATTCTCATTTTTACCCATATCCCTACCCACTCCCCCCTCCA
>PVIC010027599.1:0-23766 GCA_004025085.1 Thryonomys swinderianus
CTGGTGAGCAAAGTTACCACTAATGTTTCTTGAACTCTTTTCTCATATAAAATGGTATAGTTTTGATCAAAATAATTAGTTATCTACAAGATTTTTCTTCATGTCTGAACATCTCGTGAATGTGCTTCTCATTGGACCTGTACATTTTGGGAAGTTTCTTTGTGTCTTAATAGGGTATTTCCTATGCAATTGCATTTCTCTGAGGCAGTGCTGCATATTCCTGATGTACACTGATATTATTTCACATCTCAGCTGAAGCCTTTGTTAGTCATATTCAAGCTATTAATTTTCACATTGAAAAGATATGTGTTTAGCCTGAGAAATACATTTTTCCTCTAAATGTATTTTTTCCTTAATTTAAGATCCTTCATATAAATTTCATAATTTCTCACTTTTTACCTGCCAGCCTTTAGAAACATTTATGTTGACAATACCAGTGAGCAATTTGCAAATCATCTTCTAAACAGGGGATCTGATTTACTTCATCTGCTTTGCTCCTTCTCTTTCTTTCCAAGTTGCTGCCATCCACGCAACTTTATCTTGAGATCTCAGGGTTGGCAGCAAGATCTTCAGAGCAGCTTCAGTGAGAGGTGTTCGTTTCTTTCTATATCACTGACAGCCTGTTTTGTTCAGATTTGTGTTTTCAAGTATTGTTTTCTGTACCTTCAGTTCCATCTCTGCTTTCATTATACAGTTTCTAGGGAAAAAAACAACTCTATATTTTCCTGAAGCTAAGTCCTTTTATTTCTTTGTTTCAAAGTTGTTACACATTATTCTGAGTTGTTTGCAAAATGTGTTTTGTATGAATCACTGGAGATTAGAAGAATCTTCATGTGCCTGTGTAAGATTTTGGAAATCAGCTACCATCATTTCATACAGTGATTATTTAAAGCTCTCAATTTAAAAAAAAAAACCCATTGTGTCCTCAAGCGTAGACATGTTTAGATTTTTATTAAGTCATGAGGAACAGAATTTCAGGGGTCTGGCTTCCATCATAGGTGACTAATGAATTCAGAGACTAGTATAATCAGTCCTATCTTCTCACTGACTAGATAAACAGTTGGTTCTTGATTTGTAATGAGATTATGCCTTGATAAGCTTACAGTAAGTTGAAAACAAAGTAGGCAAAATGCATGTAGTACAACTAGTAGAGCAAGTATCCTATCCTCATAACATAGTATGCTGTGTCACATGGGCTCTGTGTCCTGTGGTGTCCTGGCTGCCTGGCACCTGGTGCCACTGTCACTACCCTGCATCACAAGAGAGTATCAGAATTCCTGTCACGAGCCCAGAGAAAAGATAAAAATTACAAATTCAAAGTATGTCTTCTATTGAATGCACATTTTTTTCCTTTCCTTTCCTTTCCTTTTTTTTCTTTTCTTTTTCTTCCCTCCCTCTCTCCCTCCCAGGTATTAAATTTTAGTAAATATTCTGTTGATCTTGTTCCATGGTTCATCATATTCGCTTCACATACTCTTAGGGTGGGGTGAGACAGTAATCCTGGTGCTTCTCTCCTAGGGCCCAGCTATCTTTAGCTCAAGGACCCATGGACAGTCCCTGGGACAGTCTCCATTCATCAAGTTATCTACAGTTTGTTCCAAGTGCTTTTCTGCATAAACACAACATATAATTCAAGCTGACTGGAGAATAGATATTATTACAATCCACACTTTCAATTTTATATAAATATACATATGTATTTAATTATATGTTTTTGTTGTATTCAATAAAACTTTGGACAGCATTACATTTTTATTGAGATGAGGTTTAAAATGTCTTCAGCAAAAGGAAATTTCCCAATACTGATAGCTTTAAGGGATGTTAGAGAACTATAAACTGACAGGACTGTTCTTGACTATTATCACCCAGGGAAGGATTCTGTGGGTGAATAGTCACTAATTATTTTTAGAGTCCAGAAACAATTTCATGTCACTGTTTTCTTTTTATTTCCATCTTATAGTGTCTTGATTACAGATGGCTGAGCGAAGAATCATGTATTTCTAGGTGTTTCTCTTATTTCCTCCTTGTTGCCTGCTTGCTTCTTTCTTCTTGCTTTCTTTCCCTCTCTCCTCTTCCTCCTTTGCCTCCTCATTTAAATCCCTTTAGAATCTCAAAATTGCTGCAGAAAGATATGGCCCCGTCTGGCAGCAATGCTGACTGCTGACAATTGTGCCTTCCTGCTCGCTAGTCCAAGAGCTCGATGTCCTCACATGCTGATCTCTGCCTCTGTGACCTTACAGTGACTCTCCTCTTTCTAATCATTTCCTTGGATCAGCCTCTCCTCCTTCCCACACCATACCTCAGGGAGCGCTTCTCTTCATGTGGAATCCAGGGCCACACGCACTCTACTGAGCGTATCTTTGAAAGGTACATCTCAATTTCCCCCTTTTACCATTTATTGTCTCATCTAATTAATACTCGACAGAACTATTGTATTATTTATTTATTTATTTATTTATTTATTTATTTATTTATTATTTTAGTTTTCTGTAGGGAAATCAAAGATTGGATTGAAAGAGTAATTTTCCCAGAGTTTATTATTCATATATAAAAGAACTAGAATGTGAATTCCAGTCTTGGAACTCAGGCCTTCCCTGCCACTGAGGTATTTGTGCCTGATCCTTTCACATCTGCTTTCTGAATCACACCGTCTGCCACCCATTTTCAGGTCCATCTCAGAGGAGAATCTCTCTTCTCAAAGTGGTGGGTTTGTCCTGGAGAAGACATTTCTTAGAACAGTTAGTGTTCTCTTTCACATGACTAAATCAAGACCAAGTTTTCAAACCTCTTCCTCTAGTCAGGGTCTCTCATCTCATTTTTCTGAAAGACCCAAGCTGAAATTTATGAGTATCATCTTTACAAGAGGGAGGAGCAGTGGGTTATAGTAATTCCATCCTCACCCACATTCCTTCAAAGTGGAGTGAAAAAGGCACGAAGGGGAGTGTAATTGTAATCTACCAAGGGACCGTGTACAATTGGGATCTTTTTGGCCAACTGCTCTGGTTTCTTAGATGCCATGCTTCTCACTCCTCTCAAAAGCATAGACTCATTCTCAGCTGCATTCCAATTAGATGCTCATGGTTACAGTTTTCTTTTATGAATTGGCATGAAGATCCTCACACTAATTACATTACTAAGATTTTACTGGAAATTAAAAACTACCTTTAATGGCTTTTCTTATACTCATGGTTTAAAAGACACATAGTAGCAGGTCAAAAACTGAGCTATTTATGAAATATGGATTTGGGAGCCAGCAAAATATGTGCAAATTATGCTACTAGTGTTTACTGAATCTAAAAAAAGAGTTGAATCACTAATCTCAGCCAGGCATATGATACATGTGTATAATTCCAGCATTGTGAGATGCTTAGTCATGGCTGCAAGTTCAAACCCAGGCTGGACAACTTAGTGAGTTAGCAAGATCCTGTTTTAAAAAATGTTTTACAATATTAATGGGATAGGATTATAGCTCAATGTAAAGCCCCACTTTCAATCTGTATTACTGAAAAAGCAAACAAACAAACAAAAACCAAACCACCTTTCCCTCAGAGACTCAGTTTTCTCTAATCTAAGGTGCTGATAATGGTCACAGTGTTTTGGGGATGATAAAAGGAGATAAGCACTGAAGAATCCTGCATAATATCAGTACCAGTGATAATGGTACTAAGGATGGTATCAGTTCTTTTAAGGATGATTAACGATACCAATATTATTAACTCAATATTATGTAGGTCCTTAATATTTTTGTTTTATAATACAAAGATAAGAGAGTCCCTTAGTCCCATGATACTCAGCACATAGTTCCTGAGGCAGGTCAATGATTCCTTCAACAAGGTTATTAGGTGTATTTCAGGTCTGAATTTGCTCTTAACATTAGGGAATTGAGTATCCCGATTTTCTGATACATTAGCAAAGAATAATAGTTTACTAAGTTTAATATACAATTCCAGAAATATGCACATATGCTCATACACCCACACCCACACCCACACACACACACATACACTATGTGTGGATGTCAAGACTATGTTTTTGTTACTGTAATATGTAGTAGGTAAGACTATACTTCAAGATTCTAGCCCACTGAGTTTTTGCCCAACAATATTTATGAGACAGCTTTCCTTTGCCAGACACCAGTCTTGGGCCAGACACACTGTGTTGCTTCTGCAGGGTGCAAGTAGAATATAGGCATGCTAGAGAGCAGAGAAGAATGGAAAATAGATATTTCAAATAAAACAAAGTATTTTCTGTGGTAGAGGGCTCTTGAGGTTCAGGAAAGAGGGAGATTCTCCCAACATCTGCAGGATTTTTCCTAGAAATTGAGTGACAGTGGAACATTAAAGCTCACAGGTAAGCTTGCCTATATGCCACTATTTTTTCCTTGAGATCAAGGGAATTAGGAAAGCAATATAGGTTGAAGGCCTTGATCTCATGAAGGAAATTAGGGGTCAAAAAACGGAGAAATGGAAAATGAAGTGTCAATACTGAAAGCTTTTTATTGCAATCTTGGTGTCAGGTAGGACCACGATCTTATCTGAAGCTCAACCCAGAAAACATCTGCTGCCTGCATGGTTGGATGACCATTGGCAGCATTTCATTTCATACACTGTTACACAGAAACCTTCTTTTTTTTTTTTTCATTCTGTTGGCCAGAACCCAACTTCCAGGGCTTGTTGCATCGCTTCTCAGTATGGTTGCCTGCATGCTCAAAGACAGCCAGGGTGAAGGTCTGCCCTCCTGATGGGGGTAGAGTCTTATGTAATACACTCTGGCATACATAATTATGTGCATCCTGTCACCTGTGTCACATTCTATTAGGTAGAATCAAGATAATAGGTCTTGACTTCACTCAAGGGAAGAAGATTACATAGGACTGTGACTATAAAGAGGCAGGATCACAGAAGCCATCCCAGGATCTGTCCATCACAGCCTATGAAATTGTGGAGCTTTGCAATCTTATCTTGTTCTAACAAGAATGTAATTAATTAGTTATACTTTGGGGAATTGTTTTTAAGCAAGCCAGAGTCCACAGGGATGAGCAAACCCTAAAACTTTTAGAGAAGTTGGCAGCCTGAGTCAAATAGATAAAATAAGATATAAATAATTTTAGAGTTAGATGCATGAGAAAAGAGTCAGTGAATATTGGAAGTGAACATGGGTTTCTTCTGCAGGCTAGAAGACTTTTCAACAGGCATCTAAAATGGCTGGAGTGTCTGTCAACTGAAAGTGAAGTAAAGAGGTTTCAGTACAGCCTTTAACATTTTGGTTCAGTCCCAAATATTAGCATCTAAAAAGTTGGAGGATTCCTTATTTTTCTCTGTAGAAACAAGGTGTTGGTTATCAAAATTGTGGAACTTTAAAAACTTCTATTTTCTTTTTTATGGGATAAAATAATATTCATTACTAAAATATTTTTAATTATACTAAATTTATAAGAGCAAAACAGTTCCTTTATGTAGGTACCATTTTGTAATCAGCAGTACTGGAATTGAAACTAAGACTTCACACATGCCAGGCAAGAGGTTACCACATCCCGTATCTTTTGTAATTCCTGACAATTACCACCTTTTCATTCATCATTTTCCAAGTTTATATTATAAAAATATACTAGTATATAAGCCCTACTTTTGAGCCATTCGAGTTTTGGAAATTATACTTCACTACCCTGGATACCTTCAGTGTGTTTGTTACATAGAACAATATTTTCCTACTTACCCACAGTAAACTCTCCAAAGTTGATAATAATCTGGAAAGTTAATAATAGAATGATCAAGTCTGTAAATACTATTTTAAAATGTGTCCAATTTAACTATGTTGCTTATAGAAATGATCTAATCCAAGGTAATGTGTGTTATGTATTTTGTGGTTTATTTGGAAAATTGTCTATTTTTCTCTTTTACAACTTTAGAAGAGATTACCAGTGAGATATTTTTGAATATTCCTTATTACTATTTAATTTGGATATTCTAGTGCTTGAAAGTAGGCTATATATTTTTATCCAAAATACTAATAAAAACAGTGTTGGGTTGATGTTGAAAACACTCCTGTGGACTGGCCCTATAAAGTGCTGTTAGCATTGGTGTCACTTAAGTTATGGTTGTGTCTATTAGATTCCTCCTCTGTATAATTTTTATCCTTTATCTGAAAGTTAGTAAGTAGCTACATGAGGCTAAAACTTGAAAGTATGTATACATCTTATTTTATATTACATTTCCAAAGAGTTTTTCTTGAGTCAGTTATTCCTATGTATAGGAGTTAAGCTGGATTGTCAGCTTGATTACACTGAGAGCCACCTAACAGATTACTAAAGAACACTTCTGGATTGGACTGGATGAGTCATGCAGAAGTGTGATGGGGGGTACTGCATCTGGTCCCTGGTGCCTTCCTTGCTAGCCCTCCTCCTCTGCTCTGCCTACTAAGAGCCATGCACAAATCAGTGCTGTGGAATGCCCTCTGCCTTGCCAGGAACGATCTTCCTTGGAACGATCTGACGATGCACTGAACTGCCTGAAATCAAGAGCCAAGTAAAATTCTTGCATTTTAATCTGTTTATGTCTAGTGTTTAGTACCAGCAACAAAAACTTGACTAATGTATTATAATGAAAGCAGACACATGATTTTGTTTCTAATATGGTTATTACTCTTACATTATTATCTGGTATTCTAGTACAAAGTAGTTTGTCCTCATCCTTTGTGCATTTATTCACATCAGTATGGGTTTCCATATTTTAATATGCTTTAATCTGTTGCCATCATTGTTTATTCTTATGCTTTAATTATGCAAAGTGACCTGTGCAAGACTTTTTTCCAGCTGAGTTCTACATTTTTGACATTGTCCTATTATTCTGTGAACATGCATTTCCTGATTGTGATAATACGGTATTCAATTTTGTCTTGGAATTTCACTGCCTCGATCTTAAAACCGTTTCTCCATGAAACTCTGGTTTATTTCAGTGAGATTTAGAAATGAAGATGTGAGTCCCAGTTGTGTGTCTATTGCCAGTAGTTTTTCATTAGACAGAGGTTTAAATAATATTAATGCATATTATACATATTATATACACATTTCCATATCTATCTTTAGGTTACTGAAAAGTATCAGTTCCCATCAATACTTCCAATTCAAATCCAACAACTTGTGTTGTTTATTCTAGATTTTCTATTTGTAACTTTATTTTTCAATACCAGGAAATGTGGCTTCCGTTATCCTAGTACATTTGTTTCCTTACATGACATTCCCCCACCATGTGTTATTATTTACTGACCAATCCTCATCTGCGTAGCAATGTCCTTACATAGCATCTTGCTGAGCTGGTACAACACTCTCAAGAACTCACTTTTTTCATCCTCAGATCCTAGTGCAAAACATGACCTTCCTCAGCTACATGACTGACTTGCTCCCAACCATCTTTCACAGTTGGGTATTAGTCATTCAGTTCTGAAAAAAAGATGCCCTGTAAACAGGTAGAATGTCACTACACAGTGTCTTATCAGACTTTTTGATAAGGATTTTTTTGGAGGTCACAGTAGTTAAGTGATAAAGAGAATGAATTCTTCCCTTAGGCTACTACTTTGTTCAAAATCAGGCCAGGGATATAGCTCAGCAGCACCATGCCTATCTGCCAAGCACAAGGTCCTGAATTTGAACCCTGGGATAATTGTCTATCTATCTATCTATCTATCTATCTATCTATCTATCTATCTATCTATCTATCATCTATCTATCTATCTATCTCCATCTATCTAGATATATCTTCAAACTTTCTTACTAGGATGTGTAGTAGTTATGTGTATATGGATTCATATTGGCATCAGGCAGTGAAATGTGAGTTTCAATACCAACTTAGCATTCAAATACCACTTCATATCTGACAGCCTTTGAAAAAGCCCTTTAACATCTGTGAGCTAAATTGCTGAATGACTTGAGAAAGTTCTGTGCAACAGCTAGAGATTGATAGAAGTGGATTCCAGTGAAGAGAGAGAGAAAAATGAGATTTCCAGTGAAAGAAGATTCTTTTTGTATTTGGCAAAAGCTGAACTGTGGTGAGTTATTGAGCTGGTGGTATTCTTTAGAAAAGAGACCACTGAAGAGAGGCACTGATAATTTCTACAGCAGGATTACATCCCATTCTTCTCAGAATCCCCCCTTATTTAGTGTCCTTGCCCGTTAAGTCACACAGTCCAGTGATACATTCTTCCTAAAAGAGAAAAGCAAGAAAAGCATTTGAGAAATCACTTAAAGTAAGAGTACCTAGGAAATTATTTAAGTACAGTGTTCTGAAGTAGTTCCTGAGCCCAAAAGGTTAGATAGATCAACCTATTTTTTCTTAAAATCAGCAACATTCAAATCTAGGATAACATTATGAGTTATTATTTATGGAAGGAGCTTTCCAAACATAGAAAAGGATACTGATAATGTAGATATGTCATAAGGATGTGTGAGAACTTTTTTCTTTCAGAGTCACTGGAGTTGGAAGAAATTTCTGTGGAACTTGTATGGGGACCCCTTGGCAGTCTGACGTTTCCCTGTTGATCATCTATTAGCCTATTATTTGCCTGATGAATCTGCCCTGATTTGATTTCTTGCTCCCCAAACCAGAAAATTATAGAAAAATTCACTTAGAATGTGGCTTTTAGGGTGACCTGAGTCGTGACAGAACATGGATGAAACTTCATGTTAAGTGAAACTGTCCCATCACAAAATGACTGTCTCTGTGTCTCCCTTTCTATAAGGTGCTCATGGTGCTCAAATCCAGAAATCTAGAATGTAGAATCATAGTTCCTAGCACCAGGGTGGGAAGATAGGAAATTCTTGCTTAATGGGTAAGGAGTTATAGTCCTACAAAATACAGAGTTCTGAAACTAGCTGATGGGGATGATTGCACAAAAGTGTGAATGTACTGCCACTAATATGTCTGCTTCAAATGGTTCAGGTGCAGAATTGTAGTTATGATCCTTTTACCACAATTTGGAAAGTAATGTGAGCTACATAATTTTAAAAAGTGGCTTTGAAAAATTTTTTAAAGAACACTTTTTCTGACTATTAACTTACATGCCAACTATAGGATCTGTATTATTGAACCTGAGGCTGAGGATGCCTGCATAGTTTTACAGTCCTCTTTGGTTAAAATTTCATGCTCTAGGACAGACGTGGTGAAAGTTAGATTGAAAAAAGACACGGGGAGGAATAGAAGTCATGGTGGGTGTGAAGGAAAAGCACTTTTACAGCTTTTGGGAATAATTTTTCTCTACTACTTGAAAACTGAAAATCTAGGATTTCTGTAATATTTCCACTTAAAGTTAATTCACAAGGGTTCTAGAAAGCCACTTTCACTTGGGGGTTAGCGTCTATTCATTTACTTGATTCTCTATACAAAAAAATTGCAAAGTTATTGCAATATTTATGTACTCTGGAACCTACACTTGTGCAAAAGCTTTCTTTTATGTTTTGTTAACACAAATCATACTGAGCAGATTCAAAGGGCTTTGGTGGAGGAAGGAATTCTCAAAGCACTGACAATCTTTAGTGTTTTTCTGTGTGTGTTTGGGCATATATGGGCATGTAGTTCACTTAAAAAGTTAGTGATGTTTTTGAAAAATTATTGCATACACTGTACAATGTTTGGAAAATTCCAGCAGTAAACTCAGCCACTATTCACACTGAAAACATCAGTTCAGTGACAGCTGCAATTAAAGCAAACATGACCTGAATTTCTTTCTCCACATTTTTGTAATTCCTGCAGCTCTCACAAAATTTATTTCTCCATGTGACATATCAAGACACGAGCAGCTAGACTTTCAGTTTGCCTTGCCAAGTTAGGCTTGTTTGCATCAGTCAGAGGCTTGCTTAGGTGGAGGAGTGTAAGATGTACTCACTGTTTCCTGATTTGTACCTTGTTCAGTCTGGAGAAAGAGGAGTGTAAAGGAAGCGCTGCTTTGATAAGCAGTGCCAACAGGAAGAATTCAGATGTATACAGCTAGGAGAGTTCTTCACAGAAAACTATCTGATTTCATTAAAGAGACATGAATTAGGCAACTTTCCACATGATTAGCTGTAACACACAACACTTATTTCTGACGTTTTGTTAAAACAAACATGACTTTTTAAAACTACAAAACACATCACTAATTTTGATACATTAATGTGTTTTGATAACCCCCAACTTTATTTGATAACCAGAGCTCTTTCTTCCAGACCATCTTGCCAAGCAAGTTCTCTATAGAACTCCTTTGGAGCAGAGGCTACACTACATGGTTTCTCTTCATGTCATTAATATCACACCAAAAGAGAAGAGGGAGTGCCATTCTTAGAGTCAGCATGGAAGGCCCTTGCTGAGTCCTAAAGTTTTCTGCATGTATCTTTGCAGAATGTCCTTTACTAAATAGATGTAGGGCCCAAACACAGTAACTATTCTCTCCCTCTTTACAGGATATATTCTGGGACTACACCACATTATTCCTTGCTGGTTCAAGGAATACACAGTTATCACACAGTGGTATGCTGCTGTGGTTCTGGGGGAGCACAGCCAGGATCTGCTGTGTAAGATTCTTTAGCAAGTGGGTGGGAAAAGGAGGGCTAGTCCTACTATTCTTGCCCAATACATGAACTTTCTGAGCTTCCTTGTAGCTAAGGGCTCCCTTGTGAGGCAGTTTGAGCTAAAGCAGCTGTGGAGATAGATTTGGGTAATGATAACTTAATAGGAGACAAGCAGCAGCAGGTCATTCTTTAAGAAAATCTCTGAAGTGAAGGCAAGTAGAGTTCGCTATGGTCTTTAGATAACAGTAATCATTACTGTGATCATAATTATCACTACTGCATTTTTAGTATGTACTTACATAATATCAACATTTGTTTCTTTTTTGTGACACTGGCGGTTGAAGGTAGAACCTTTACACTGATATCCTCAGACCTTCTATCAAACTTTTATTTTGAGATACGATCTCAGTCTGTTGGGACTCAAACTCGTTATCCTCCTGACTCAAGCTCCTAAATTCACTGTGATTACAGGCATCTGCCACTGGGCTTGGTCTAGTTTTTCCTTAAATGGGTTTGGAGCTTACATGTGGGGAATTCAACCTCATAAAGATTATTCGGTACTGTAAAATTGTCAGTGCGGAAAGACAGAAGGAATTTGTGCTTAGATGACTTGGGTGAGCTGCCATATTAAAGCCAGAACCAGGACTGGAGATTTAGCTCAGTGGTTCTGGTGCCTGCCTCACAAGCGCAAGGTCCCGAGTTCAATCTGGTAACCATATACAATGCTGGGCATGGTGACTCATGCCCACCAGCAATCAAAACCACACACCACAAGTGCCAGGCATGGTGGCTCATGCCTGTAATCCCAGCATTCGGGAAGCAGAGACAGGCAGATTGCTGAGTTCCAGGCTTGCCTGGGCTACATAGTGAGTTCAGGGCCAGCCTGAACTAAAAAGCAAGACTCTGTCTCAAAAAAAAAAAAAAAAAGCTAGAACCAACCCCCAAATGTCTTTTTAAGTGAACCATGAAAGCCCACATGAGTTGATTGTTTCTGAGGATTTTAGTTACTAGCAGTGCAAAACACCCTAATGAATGCACAATTAGATTTGCTTGTTTCAGATATATGGAGTCTTGATTTTTTCTTCTATTCCTGCTGTCTAGATGGAAGAATACCTTAATAAAGTGAACATCTCTCTTTGAATATTGGAAATAGTGTCTCAGTTTGTGAATAATGTTTTATTGATGATTGTACACCTGTTACTTTGACTTTTTAAATTGCTATTTATTTTTTCCAATTTGATCCAGTAAGATATAAATCAGGGATGTCTAAGAAAATTTCTACTCATTTTTCAATGGATCAAGGACTATGATCTGAACAAAAAAACAAAATAAAATAAATAGGAAAACTATATCAAGTTCAGCATTTTCTATTTACTTATCTAAAGTAGTCACTACTAGGTCAAGCTGTAAGTTTCCTCAGAGCACTTCAAGTGGGATGTAAGTGACCAAAGCAAGACTCTACCAGGCTCTGTCCTATTGGTCAGAGTTTCCAAACACGTGAAAATGGAACTGTCAAAAAAGGCTCTGGGGATTGGGTTAGATGCAGACAGAAGCTGAAAAGAAAGGTATCGGTTATACACAGTCATATGCTGCTGTGGTTGTCGGGGAACACAGCCAGGATCCGCTGTGTATGGATCCGTGTAATGCAGACATAGTGTTTTCTTATGTGTAGATAGTGCAAAGTAGGTGGAGAACTGCTTAATGACATGGAGTACACTGTCCTCACCACACACACTCAGGGACCTCTGACCTCAGCCAGCCACACTGTAGTTGTCTTCACTGCTTGGTCCCTGGGATTGCGAGGCTTGGGCCTTGTATCTGAGTGGTGTAAAGAGCAAACAATGACCCAGGAAGGAATGACACCACTCTCTCTACCTAACCTGCCTGGCCTCCCTTTCACATCTACTCACCAGACCCAAACTCATTTGCAAAAAAGAATGTATTAAATAAATTGGTAAGATTCTTTCTCAAAAAATTAAAACAGTGCTTAATGTTACTTGGCCTTTGATAATAGCAATAATTTACTCAGATTCATTGGTTCATGTAAGTGTGTATCTTTTATAATTAAAATACTGTAGCTGTGATACCCATTAAAAGGAAACAGAAATGTACAGTGACAGGTACATTAAGCGATGATACTGATAAAAGTAGTGGTGGAGAGGCGGAGTAAAGAGGTTCAGATCTTGTTCTAGATTTGATCAATTTCAAGCAGGATAGTTAGTCCATTGGATCATCTTCTGTTTAATCATTTATTTCCTCCATCCTTCCTTGAGATTCTTATCATTTTCAGGACCTTGCTACATATGCCTGACTTCCTGAGCCCTGTTCTAAGGGCTCTGAGGAAAGTTACTTGTAGATTACAAAGGGAAGAGGAGAAATATATGGAGTCTGACTGGGTCTGACAGTGTCTGGTGGCATTTTAGCCCAGCAAAAGGCCGAGCACTAAGGAAAGGATTTTTTTTTTTTTTTTTTTTTTTTTTTGAGACAGGGTTTCGCTTTGTAGTTCAGGCTGGCCCTCAGCTCACTATGTAGTGAAGACAAGCCTTGAACTCAGCAATCCTCCTGTCTCTGCCTCCCGAGTGCTGGGATTACAGGCATGAGCCACCATGCCCGGCACTGTGGTAAGTGGTATTGATTGCTGGTGGGTGTGAGTCTCCATGCCCAGCATTGTATGTGGTTACCGGGGATCAAACTCAGGACCTTGCGCTTGCGAGGCAGGCGTCAGAACCACTGAGCTAACCCTCCGGCCCAGGAAAGGATTTTAGTAAGACTACCTCAATCCCTTTACAGTATTTCAACAGAATACTTGAGGCAGGTCAGCTTATAATGAATGTAGATTTACTGAGTCACAATTCCAGGTATTGGGAACTCCCAAATGAAGGCAGAGATAGAATGTGGAAAGAGAAAGGGAAAGGGAAGCTGCTGTCCTCCTTCCATCTGGCACTGTCCCCTAGTGACTCTCATACCTAAGCACTTTGCATAACATGCCACCTCCTAACAGTGCTACAGTAGATTAGGATTCAATGTGACACTGAAGAGAATAAAACAGTCAAATTCTGCTGATGCCTACTTTACTCTTTATAAAATGTTTAGCCAACATCATATTCCTATGTAGTATGTAACATTTAAGTTTCCCTCCGTAATATTTGAGTTGATGTGATTTAATAGATAAAATAATTCATATATGTATTTAAAATCATTTTCAAATAATGCTAATGTATCATTGTATATGTCTTTTCCCCTAGTATTTTCCTTTAACAATCACTAGACACTGGTTTGTTGGGTCCATGGATATAGGAACTGTTATGCCAGATAATTATTGCATTATTCACAGTCTTTCCATTAAAGTGTTTTACCAATTTTAATGGAATTAGCAAAGTGTAGTCTTTTCAATCTCATTATAACCTTATTTACTGGACAGGTACTATATATATATATATACTTTTCCTAATATTCTCTCATAGATATTTGAAAATGAATACCTGAAATCCACAACTCAGAGGAGGAGAGCTTTATTATGGTTGTGTTTCCATCCATAGCCTCAGTCCATAGTGAGCTGGCTCCAAGGCAGGCTGCAGAGCACAGAGTCATGACAGAGAAACATCTGCTCAGCTCAACACAGATAGAAAGCAGAAAGATGGGTGGGCCAAGGAGGGTGCTATGTCCTCCGGGTTCTACGACAGTGACCCACCTCTTTTGACCGGGACCCGCCTCCTGACAAACTAACTTCTCTTCTTGGGGCTAATCCTCCAGTGGGGGATGAGATAGCACTCCCATGATCCAGCTACCTCCCAACCCCCACCCACAGCCATGTGAAGCTTCACAGAAGCATCTGGGTGTAAACTATAGCGTACGGGTGTATATGTGGGTGCATACATGTTCATGTACATTTAAAGCACTGACAGCTCTAGTCTATACTTGGAGGAAAAATAGCATTTCTGAACATTTTTTTTTAATGTGACAGGAGTTCTACTGATTTTTCTGTTCATAAAGCAAGAACTTTTCATATATGGACCTGTTGATAAATTTGACATTTTTGACATCCTGGATTTGCAATGATTTAAGGCTTAACAGCAGCTCGAGTGGATATGGTAGGAAAGGGATTCAAGAACAGAAGTTAAAATAAATGCACTTTGAGTAATTTCCAGTCTTGAGAATTCAGCATCTGGGGTTGGGGAAAGGCCACTTTGTAACTCTAAGTGCTGGGTTCAGAGTAGAAGTGTTTTCAAGGTGACTCCTCCTTTTATGAGTTGCCCTTATAGCCTAATTTTCTATCCTTTTTCGATTTTACTGCTTCCTAGGGAATATAATCTTGATAACATTTCTCTAATGGTCACTTTCTGATTAGTTCTTCGATGCTCAGCCAAGTTAAAAACTGAGCTTTTACCTTTCTTCATCTGCAGAGTGTAGAAATTTCACCTTGTTGCTTCAAAAAAAAAAAAAAAAAAACCAGAATTTCTCTCAGAAAGTTGCCTTTTGAAGGAAGGTAGTGATAAGCAGGGAGAGGAAATGTGGTGTGTAAGAGATAACTAGAAATACTGGCCTGATAAGAGTCCTGGATTTCTTGATAGCTGGTCAGTTTCACAGTGTGCATTACTAACATACAATTACACAATTTTAAGGCACTAACATTACATGAAATGCAAAGAAATGTTGTGACTACAGATGCTCTTCTACATTCAGCAGGCTTGTACCCTGATAAATATATGTCCAAAATATCGTAAATTGGAAAGGTATTAAAACCCTTATCCTACCACTTGTCAGAGTTTAGCCTGGTCCACCCTGAACATGCTGAAAATACCTACAGTAATTTATAGCGCATAGCATCCTTTCCATAAGGCTTGCTTTATAATAGTTGGATATCTCATAATTTTTAAAAACTGTATTGAAAGTGAATTTTCTCAGCTGTGAAATTGGTGTAATATGTATTTCTTGTGATACTTGAGGAAATAAATGACATTAATCTTATTAAGTGAGGCATGTAGTAGTGAAAATTTAATAAATAGCAATAAATACTAATTCATATTTTTACTCATCTATATTGGTTATCTGCTTTACCTAACAAATGGTCAGTGTTTGAAAACTGACATATTTACTCCAGGTTTCTTTTGGTCAGTGTCTACATAGTAGAAGTTTTTTCATCCTTTTACTTTTAATCTAGTAGAAGCTTTATAGGTAAGGAAGGATTGGTTTTTTTTCTTTGCTTTTTAATACAGTCTGACAAACTGCCACATATTGATTTGTATATTTAAGTAATGATGTAGTTGAATCAAAATTGAGTCTATTGCTTTCTGTGCATTTTTACTCATTTGCACTTTTATTCAAATGTATTTCTATTGCATTTACTCTTTCTCCCTTTTTCCTGTCTTAATTTTTTAAAAAAGATTAAAGTCACCTTTAAATGACTTTCTTATCATTGTCTTTTACCTTTTGCCATCTAAAGTCTTATACAGGACACTATATTATCATACTGGTTGATCATACTTTTGCTTTACCTCATACCCACTTTGTGATTTTCCATTGGCTCAACATTATCTAAGTGACTATAGTCATAATCTTATTCATTGACTAGTGTTGTCCCACCTTGCACTTGTCTTACTTCATGGTTTTTCTTTGTAAAACTCCTTTAAAAAGTGAAGTATTCAACCAACCCAATATCTAAGCCCTGCTCCCCTTTGTCTCTCTCAGACAGAAGCTATCTTTTGCTCAATAAATTTTTCTATTATTATTAAAATTGATTTTATTGGTACATTTTATACATACATTATGATCACATTCAACATTGAAAGTTTGTACCAGTACAAGACACATCTTGATTCTCTTTTTTCCCATTCCCTCGGCCTTCCTACAACCCCACCACCTATATACATAAGCTTTGTTTCCTTCTTTTTTTACTATCAAATTTTTCTTTCCCTTCTTTACTTTCTCTACCCCCTTTTCCCTTTTTCTTTTGAATATTTTCTTCCTATTTCACAAATTTTAACCTCTGTTGTTCCTAGAATGCATTCCTCAATTTTTAGAGAGTATAAACTCAATGGACATCTAGAAGGTTGGGAGTTATAATGCTTCCCTTATACTACTTAGAAGTCCACATATTTTCACTGCATCATACACCCTGTATTGGGTTCACTACCTCCTTGTAACACATCTACTTCATCAAAGTCCTTAGAGGTTTTCCAGGCAATTCAGGAATGGAAGTCTGTTCTACTGTTAAGTGGCCTATGAAGAATTCTGCTGCTTCATGTGCCTTCCCATAGGCCTCCTTTGCAGATTCCATGGTTTCAGCCCTTCCCAATACATTCACTAAATTTGCCACAAAGGACCCTGTAAGGTTGCAAGATTGGATACTTAATTTGCTTCATAAATTAATCATCTGCAAAATAAGACTTTGAATTTCTTTCACAGAAATATCAGTCCTATAGCTACAGGTAAGAAGATTTTCTTTCAGAGAAATTGTGAAAACTTCTGAGAACTTTAAGTAGTCCTTGATCTGAGAATTTACAGTTCTGAGTTTCTAATTATATTTGAAGGTCTCCAGTGAATTTAAATACAATACTGTATACATTGTTTTAACAAAAAAAGAAAATCTGTGGTAGCAATCATTTCTATGGGTATCCAATTAAGAGTCAATAGATGGTCATTTAATTAGCAGTTAGACACTAATGGTGTCTCATTTTTCAATGACAATACATTAAAGTCTTTAAATCTAATCATATCAGAAAACCATTTCCAGATAACCCATCATCAATTCTTGGAATCTATTATTAAAATTCTTTTCCTCTGGAACTTCTTCCAGTTTCTATGCTTGTGTCAGGATTCACCCAGAAAGAGAGCCCCTGAGAACGATACGACATAGTAGCCCATGAATACTGGCTGATTCCATTCAAGTGTGCTTGCTAGTAAAACAGCTTTGGTTTGTCTGTTCCTCCTACTTCTGGCTATGAACCTAAAGACAGACAGAAGCAAGTGGTCAAAATGGGCAGATATGTTGGAAGTGGAGGTGATCAGGTAGAGGAGGGATCTTGACAGGACGTAGCTAAAACTAGTACTCCTCTTGTGGGACCTGTTTGATCCATATCTAAACGTCCAAACTTCCTATGGTCATGTGGGATCTGGCCATATAATTACTCTGGAATTTGGCCCAGAGTTCAGAAACAGTGCAGGAGGAGTCCTTGTAGCTGGGGGCGGGGGGGGGGGGAGTACTACTTAAGACAATAAAATGAACCTGAAGAGCTGTAAAATTTGTGTTTTATCTCCAACAGGTCTTGACCTGCACTGATGTCCTCAGGATATGCTTTACTGAAAACCTCTAAAGCTATCATACAGATTTTTAAAATGTTTGTTTGTTTTGTTTTAGTGACAAACTGAACCAGGAACATGCAAGGATAGAGATCCTGGGAAATATAGTTCAGTTTACTTGACTTGACATGAAGGCCTCCTTACCATTCCAATCATAAGAACCCATATTTGGAGACCTAAAATGATGTCATCCACTCATGGAAATATCAAGAAAATATCAGTATTAAATTTTGGTTTGTGCTCACTTCAGCAGCACATATACTAAATTTTGGTTTGTTTTATATATTTCTCCCTACTGGGTTATCAGCAAAAAATACTAACATATGCTGTGTGTGTCCCTTATCTTCATCCTTTTTTGGTTTTCCAAACTAGTTTATTCCAAAGAAAATTGTTTTGCTGACAAATTTGGGGACTTAAAAGATTTTCCATAGTTTCTCTGGTTGTTTACACAATTGAAAAAGGAATTCTCTTAGTTTCCCATTCTGGTCTAAATTGTAGTTGAATCGTGGTATGTTCGTTCAATGAATATTTATTGAACACTCCTCACTACATCATGGATACTGAGGAATGTATTAAAACTTGAGTGTTTTCTTCATCCCTAATAAAGCTGAGTAGCTCTACTCCTCTGACCCCTGAGAATATTGTGAGTGTTCAGTGCAAGTTGCACATGAGAAAATGTCACGTGGACAATGAGACAGCCCGCCTGCCTCTTATTCTCTCCTCCAGAACTGTCGGGGGACCTTCTGGAGAAGGGCGGTCATGTGAGGAGAGGGCGAGGGCTGAAGTAAGGAGAGATCAAGACTTTCTCTCTCATTTTCACAGAGCTATTCATGCACCAGAACTTTGATTCTTACATTCTAATGATCTGAAGTTTCTTTCTTTTCTTCATTTAGATCCTTACTCCCTTTCCAAGCTTAGCAGCTATGCCTAATTTCTTGTTCCTCCTCTTTTCATTCCTCTGTCAAGAATGCTCTAAAATATGCATTTAAAATTTTATTAAGTACTGGCTGCGTTGTTTCTATAAAGGGAGTGGAAATGAAGATTTTATACTGATATTAAAGCAAAGATATAGCATATTAAGTAGACAGTTTATAAATAGAAAGAGGCCCGTACTTGCTAACGTGAGGGAAAATGGACTGGGAGGGATCCTTTCTCCTGTTATTCCCCAAGGTTAATCTGTAGGCTGTTGCTACAAACCTCTAATGGGTCCTCTTCTTCCAGAGCAGGAAAGGGGAGGGCCGATGCTTTGGTATACCGGAGAAGTTAATTAAATTCTTCCCCCTCCTGAATTGCACTGTAATTAAGTCATACACATTTGAAGGAAGCTACAGACACTGTACGAAACAGCAATGGCCTGGCTGTTAAACTGGCAAGGAAAATTCAATTCCACATGGTTTTCAAGAAATGTTACTCTACCTTATAAATGTTTCTAGTACTTCAGACTATCTAACTCTGAGATCTGGGATGTAATGTCTTTTTCAAAACTCCTAGGTGATTTATTTATAGGCAGAATCAAAGACAGTTGTTCTTGTTTTCCAAAGAGTTTGGTAGTAGAACCATTGCAGGACCAAATTACAGCTTCTTTATCATGATCTTTGTCCAACACTTGAATGCAGCCCAGAGACATGATAGCATGGAGATACTGCATATGCCCCTGGTTACGTATGAAACCCCAGGAGGCACATGTATAAACCTAATTCCTTGGACACAGACATACACAGAACACTGACACACAGATCCACAAGGGCACAGGTATGCTAAGAGAATGCAGAGATTCATTCCCACATCGACAAATACACCAATACCTTGGTTCGCGAATACTTCACAGTTTTGCTCATAAACAAGAATGTTTGGAAACACTTGAAACCACTCATGAACTTTGCATGAGGTGATGAACACAGCCATTCCCATCTTTCCCCAGACTATGGAATGAACTAAGTTTAGAAGTCAAGGTAGCACTGTAGGCAAGACTTATCTGTGCTCTTTGAAGCTCTTCCAGTTTCTTCATGTGCAAGTCCTTTTGTTCCTCACAGTCTCTCTTTCGGTCATATTTCGGTGGCAAACCCACCCAGCAGGTGAGCAGCCTCGGTATTAATGATGCTTACAGGAAGCCTGTGTGCCACACACGCTGCCATGCCTCTCCCTGAGATGTGCTACTCATTAACCTACAGTTTCCACTGCTGCTATATTGAGTTTCCCCTTTGCCTGCATTTTATGTGTGCAAACGTCATGCACTTTCTCACAAGAAAGAACAGTCCTCCTGTGGAGACAGAGCCCCTTCTCACCTGTGCAGAGCATTGATTAACATGAGACCCCGGCCTTTTACATCCCAGCTGCACAGCACAGAACACCATCAAGATGCACCCATCTGCACGACCACCACTGACTTCCTTTCCCTCCCTAATTCCCTCCTCACTCCAACATTTTCTTCCTATCTCACAACACCTGTTGTAGATTATGGTACACTATAGGTGCACATTATGATCCCATGCATCAAAGAGAATTTGTACTTGTATGTGATGGATCTTGATTCTTATTTTCTCACTCCCCTATTCTTTTCTTCTGTCCCTCCACCCCCATATATATAAGCTTTGTTTCTCTTTTTTCCTTTTTACCATCAAATTTCTTTCCCTTCTTTCCTTTCCCCTCCACCCTTCACAGTTCCCCTTTCCTTTTAAAGATCGTCTTCCTGTTTCATAATACCTATCATACATTCTAGACCTCATTTATGCTTTCAGTTTGTCACGCTAGAGAAATGATAGTATTTACACGTGTCCTTTTTATTTCACTTATAAGTAAATCTCAATGTGCATTCACTTGTGCATTATGATTCTCAGTCTCAGTTTCTCAGACCAGAGAAATGATTCAGATTTGCTTTTAAAACTTCCAACTTTGTGTAGTAATATTAAATGAAAGACTAATCAGCACTCAGTCCAAGAGTGAATGGTCACAAAAATTTTTCCCACTAATGGATATTCAACTATGGTGCCTATGTTATGAATTAACTGGCATGGAATAATATATTTGGTGAGGGGGGCAGTTTCCCATTTGTTTAATTAAATAAAGATGGAGATTACAATTACTGATCTCTTTGATTCATTTCAGACTGTCACTATCGTAGGCTCATTGCTTTGAAACTTGAAAGGCACCAGAGTTAAGAATTTGTTGAGAAAATGACAGTCACCCATGCCAGTGGCCAGGTCCAGCAGAGGGAACAGCCTTCCACAAGGACCTCGATAAGTTATTTAAGCTTTCATTTGGGCAGCTCTGCAAAGTGAGGCAATTTCTTGCAGCATGACTATCAATGACCATAGAGGCTAGGATTTCCCTTTTTCCTCAAGTAACTGCTTCTGTATAGGTGAAAAGTTAGTCACAGCTGCCTGAGTAGATACAATTATTCTCCTCCATTGTATTTCACTCATAGGTCCAGTGAGCAGCTAGAAATGGAACAAGGCAGACTTCTGCTCAAATATATGGATTTTTCAACTGAAGATCTGCCTCTGATATGAGCTGCTTGTTTCTGATTCCTACTGTAATCAAATCAAATATGCACCTGATATTAACAATTGCACAGGCATCACAGTAACCTTCATCCCCAAAAAACTTTTCCTTGGTCAGAGTCCTTTTTATACTTTACATCATTTTCCAGCTTTCGCGTTCTTTTAGGCAATTAACATCCCCATTTTACAGATGGAGTCTCCCAAGTTTTGAAATTACTTTCCCTGCTTATTCTCTCTTGTTATGCAAACCTATCAATCTAGAGTGAGCCACATGTCACGTGCTGTGACTGTTACACCATAATTAAAATATCCCCACCTTCCCTGCAGCTGCCTGGCTGTACTACAGGCTCCTTGATCTGGTCTTTATCTCTCTCTCAGGTCCGATTCTTCCTCTCTGCACACTTGGGACTCTTCTCACAGTGTTCTGTGAAGAACCACACGAAGTGTACACACTGGATATAGAACATTCCAGTGAGTTAAAATTTCTGCATTTTATGCTATGGCTACCTCAGTTTTAAAAGATAACACACACTAGAGTAGATCGATTTCACAAGTGCCTCTATCACATGAATCTCTTGTTCCACTTTGTATTCTTTCTTCATTCTCAAGATCTCCTGACTCTCTGCTGAATTACTCTGAGTCTCTATGATGCCCTCTAGCCAAGTTCAAGTGTTTATGTTCTTCACTTATTTTAAACCAATATTTACATGTGAAGCACAAATCTTCTTAAGTGACAATTGCTTACTACTACTACTACTATTAGTGCTACTAATTACCTTAATAACCCAAGCTGACCTGAGTTGTGCAGAGTGTCTAGGGTGAGGTTCAGGACTGTGGGTCCTTGGAAGTCACAAAGCTTGAGTTTGCATTTGTCTTCCCATTTTATATATTTGTCATATCTTTATTATTTTGTAACCCCTCTTCATTTATTTTTGAATTATTGAGCACTGCACTTTGCTATTACTAATTACATGCTAATTAATTTTCTCATACTTGCTCTTTTATTTGGAATCCCCCTTCTTTGTCATGTCAGAGTCCTGGAAAGTGTATAAATTCCCTCCATAGATTTTATCTTTTTTTAAATTTGTAAAGCATTTTCTTTAAATTTGTAAAAGATAGTTTGAAAATTAAAGCACTTAACAAAAGTCACAAAGTTCTTGGAAAATTACTATACTTCTAGTAGTATTTCCAATAGAATGATCCCCAGTACTTATACCTGTTGTTTTTTTTTTTTTTTGAGAGTTGTAGTTCAGGCTGGCCCTGAGCTCACTATGTAGCCCAGGCAAGCCGCTGTGAACTCAGCAATTCTCCTGTCTCTGCCTCCCAAGTGCTGGGATTACAGGCGTGAGCCACCACACCCAGCACTGTGGTATGTGGTATTGATGGCTGGTGGGCATGAGCCACCATGCCCAGCATTCTATGTGGTTACCTGAATCGAACTCAGGACCTGGCACTTGCGAGGCAGGCACTGGAACCACTGAGCTAAATCTCTGGCCCATACCTTTTTTTTTTTTTTAAACTGATGCAAATGACTCCTTTGACACTTGTTTGACCATTAAGGCTCTGCAATAAAACAAGGTGAGAACTAGAGGACTGAGTTGAAAATACTGGAGCACATCTTGAAAAATAAAATATGACAGATACCTGCATATCTTACTTTGTTCTATCTTTAGACAGTCCTGTTCAGTGGCATATTAGCTCTTTTTTGAGCCTTCTGGTTCACAGCTGCTGAGGTACAGAGGGAACTCCAGGGAGCATGAGCTCAAAGAAGGCAGAAGGTCAGAGGGTGCAGAAGGTCAGGGCTTTGGCCCATTGTGAGGCATCCGGGAGCACAGAGATGTTCTGTGGGAAGGTGAAGAGTGAAGCCTGAGCCTCTGTGCTGTGGACAAATCATTCTTACTGTAAAGAGAAGAATTACAAGGCCAAATGAAAAAGAAATGTCAGTAAACAGATACTGACAATTTAAACTAGGTTATAGGAAGTACGACTGGGGCATAGGCAGCACTGAGAAAGCTCCTGTAAATGAGCCAATGAGGCTCGTTTATTAGTTGGATGAGGATTGTTGGGACTGTGGGAGGATGAGGTGCTCAGTGTGATCATCACGGGTATTAAAGTTTCAAAACCAAGTAGAAGGTAGAATATTTTATAATGGATTTTGAATGTTCTGGAAAAGAACTGAATGTCAAGGAAAGTGTCACAGGCTGAGCTTGCCCAGAAACAGACTCCGAGGTGGGGCTGTGCTTATAGAGGCCGCTTGGGAAGAAGTAAGGAAAGGGAGACAGAGATGCAGAAGTCAGAAGGTGATGTCGCTGCAAAAGAGACCTCAGAAAGTCTGGCAGGGGCCTGAGGCTGGAATGCCTCTCAAGATGTTCCATCTGAGGCAGGAGAGGTGCACTGGCCCATCCTGGGGAGGAGATGAACATGGAGAGC
>PVIC010027600.1:0-23773 GCA_004025085.1 Thryonomys swinderianus
GTTTCATATTCCTGAAGCTTTTCAAGTACTTTTTATCGTGGAAGTATCTTACTTCCCTGCCTATTCTGAAAGATAGTTTTGCAGGATATAACAGTCTAGGTTGGAGGTTGTTTTCCTGCCATGCTTGAAATACTTCTCTCCATGCTCTCCTTGTGTTGAGTGTTTGTGTTGAAAAGTCTGCTGTAATCCTAATGGGCTTCCCTTTGTAGGTGATTTTCTTCCTTTCTCTCACTGCTTTCAGTATTTCATTCTTCCATTGTACATCTGGAACCTTGATAATTATATGTCTAGGTGTAGATATTTTTATGTTACTGCATTTTGGAGTCTGATAGGCCTCATTTATCTGTATGTCTATTGCTTTTCCTGTGAAGTTTTCTTGTTGTTAGCTCTAACAATAGCTTTTTTATGTCTTTTACACTGTCTCCTGCTTCCTCAGTGACTCCAGTCAGTCTCATATTATTTTTCTTGGAGTCATCTAGAAGCTGTTGAATTGATTTCTCATGGTCCCTTGCTCTTTTCCATAGATTATTTCTTTCCTGCTCGTTGGCTGCTATGCTCTCCTCTAGGTCTAAGGTTTGGTTCTCTGCTTCATTCTTCCTACTTCACAAGCTTTTGTTCTCCTTTATCATTCCTTGGAGCCCTGCTTGAAGGTGTTTATAAGGTTCCATTGCTTCTGCTATCTTGGATTCTATCATCTCACTGATCTCTTCTTTAATGATGTTTTTCACTGTGGACAGTATCCTGGTTTTGATCTCAGAGATGAGTTCTGATTTTCATTTTACTATATCTGCTTTAGTTACCATCTCCAAGTCTTCTGGTGCTTGAGTTTCTGTTTGACCTGTTTCCCTTTTCTCTGACTTTCCCTGTGGTGGTGATCTTTGTGTCTATTTGTATATTTTCTCATTTCTACTCTTTTGTTGTTATCAATGCTATTTGTTTGGTTCTTTGTCTCATGACAGGGTAATGTTTGTTGCAGGTCTCTTTCTTTCTATTATCTTGGGCCCTTTGGATGTGGCACCTTTCTGAGGTGTCCTCCTTTAATCTGTAATGACTCTTGAGAGTTCTCAGTTCTAATACATCATGGGAGGAATTTGAGCAGTGTAATCACATCATCCTTGTTACCATAATAGTCAGGGTCATTTTCAACATTACACACAGTAAATAAAATGAAAAGTTTTGTTAATTTCAATTCTGAAGACTTTGAGCTCATGAGTTACCTCTATGTCTATATTCCGAAATTTAGAATTAATCAGCAATGTATGTACAACATGTAGGTCATAAATGTACCCCCAGACCCGTTTGGGGATAAAAGGTCACTGGGGGATCACGGAGATAGGAGACAGGAGGAGAGTGAAATAGGGTTAGCAGATTTATGAAGATCACCTAGACTCGAGTACCTCACATATGCCAGTGGGAAATAGAGGATAAATGGATGTATATAAAACAGTACAAACTGTATGCTCTAAGGCCAATGGAGACTTTGCACACCTTCTTATAATAGTAAAGGTGAAGAAATAGGGCAGCCTAAGAGTCTTTTACTTTTGGGTATTGCTTCTGAAAGGAAGATAGGAGAGGGTGTGGGGCCAAGAGGTGAATAGAGGGATCTAGGAGTAGAAGGAAAAATAGAAGCTAGATTCCCCCCCCCTTTTTTTTTTATCTTGTGTGGTCTCTTGTTTCCATGCTGGTGTTTAGAGACATAGGAAATGGCTCCGGCTCCTCTCCAGCCTGGCTTCTCACAATGCAACTGTGGGGTGGGGTTGGGGCCGGCTGACAGGCCTCAATCCTCTGCTGTGGGAATGCTGCCCAGAGATACCCGAGTCTCCAGGATGGAGCAAGGCTGGTCAGCAGGCCTCAGTCCTGTGCACCGGGAATGGGATGGCACCCAGGGATACCTGAGTCTCCAGGGTGGAGTGGGCTGGTCAGCAGACCTCAGAGCTCAGACCTGGTCAGTCCTCTGCCCTGAACACATTATTTTGAGAAATTTCTAGTGTCTTTGATGAAAACAAATTATGTTTCCATCTTCCCTAATGATGTGAAGGCTGTGTTCTTTGGGCTTGTATTCCTGGGGAAGGGACCCACTTCTTCTAGGAAGACTGAAGCCAATATATCTGGTGTTAAGAATTATCTATACCAAGATTTTTTTTCCCTAAGACTCAGTTCAATGTCTGTATTCCTAGCCTGCTTAGCACAGAGGTTTTTCTGTACAAAGTCTGTTAACTCTTTCTTTTACCTTTCTCCTTCACACCAGCCCTAGAGGTGTGAGAGTTTGTATAGGTAGGTAGAGTAGAAACAAAGAGGTATTGATACATTTGTCATATTTTTACATACATCCAAGAGTTGCAAATACACAATAATCATAATACAATAATGATACATAAAAGGGGTAAAAATAGCAGAAAAATAAGATTTAGCAATACTATTTTGGAACAAGAAATCATATCAATGGTGATCAGTACCCTGAGTTATTACATGAGAAATTTCTTCTAATTGTCCTACAGCTACTTGTGCTTGTACCCTGTGTTCATTTAAAGCTCTTTGATTCCTTTGTAGATGCCCATCTCAAAGTTGAGACTCCAGGATAATAGTAGTTAATGAATATAGATGTATACAGGAAAAGGTTTGGGTACTCATGTTAAAGAAACAGCATTCACTAGTTCAGGAAATAAAATCAAAACATCACCGCCCCCGTGAATTATCTCCAGAGGCTACAGACATCCAGAGAAAGGAGCAGACAGTCCCGTTAGGCCTCATTCAATAACATTATTACTGGCAAAACAGACATGTTGAAGTTTAATCTCATAAAGGACAGAAAAACTAGATATACTATACATAATAAAAATACATAAATCTACAGAATGTTGTAGCAAACGAAGTTCATCACACAAAGAAGGACATTACAATTCATTCCTTGATCAGTTAATATATAGTCTTTTAAAGAAGGTGGGTCACTCTGTTCTTCCTCTTCTATGAATATACTCAAAAGAATTAAAAGAGTCACATCATAAAGACATATGTGCATCCATGTTCATAGCAGCTCAGTTTGTGTCATAGCAGCTCAGTTTGTGATAGCCCAATCTTGGAAATAACACAGATGCCCATCAACTGGAGCCTGGAAAAAGAGGATGTGTGTGTTTTTAAAAATAAAATGGAGTATTACTCTGCCATAAAAAATGACAAGTTTGAGTCATTTATACACAAATGAACACATCTTGAGGACACAATAATAAGTGAAATGAATAGGTCACAGATGTGTAAATACCATATCTTTTCTCTGGTATGAGAACCTGTAAATGTAAATAAGTTCTAGAATGTATAATAGCTTTTGTGAAATAGGAAATATTCAAAGGAAAAGTAGTAGGGGAAGTAATGAGGGAAAATAAATATGATTTAAATAGAAAAAAAAGCACATGTATAGGGGGTGGGCATTGTAGGGTGGGTAGGGATATGGGTAAAAGTGAAAATTAACTCATGTCATATACTGGTACAAATTCCTCAATGTTGAGTGTGATTGTGAGCTGCATATAAAAATGTAACAATGAAGAATTTGATTAAAAAATATGGATCACTCATTGTCCAAGTCATAATAGGAATTCCTGGCTGTAAGATTACCTCATGTCCTAAAGTAAGTTGTTCAGTTTTAGTTAAGACCCAATAGGCTTCCAAGAGTTATCTTTCAAATGGAGTATAAGACCCTCCTGAATTTGGAAGTTTATGAGACAAAAAACCAAGCAACACATTTACCTTCTTGTTTCTGCCACAAGCTCCAATGAGCACACATATTCTCTACAGTTACCTGAATTTCAACAGGTGCCTTTTTCATTGGCCATAAATCAAGGGCAGTTTGTGTAGCAGCTTTGGTTTCTTCAAAAGCCGTATTTTTGCAAAGGACCCAAATCAAATTCATATTTCTGGGAACAGCTCAGTGTGAAGGCCCTAGCTTCATTCACTTCCTAGCATCACTGGTAAACCGATAGAAATTTGAGGAATTTGGGGGCGATAAAGCTATTATTACTTTTCAGGATACAATAAGATGTATTTCTCCAAACCTAGAGAAATGTAACACTAGAGTGAACTATGTAAAGTGAGGACTTTGAATGAAATGATCTGTCAGTGTAGTTTCACCAATTGTAACCAAACCAGTGTGCCCTCCTTACCCCCAGAGCAAGGTCAGACATGCATGTCTATGTGGCAGCAGGGGAGTCAGGGAAATAGTGATTGTGTCTCAGGATTTCTGTGCATCAAAAATGCAGTATAATGTCACAAAATCCATGATGCCAGTAACATGCAGTCTGTAAAAAATTCACATCAACTATAACAATGTAGGAATACAGGCAGGCTGAAAATAAAAGAAAAAGATATAGAAACATTAAAAAATAGAGCAACAGCTTTATATTAGTATCAGATAGAGTAGACAGCAGAGCAAAGTAAATTACCTGAAGCAGAGGAGTGTTCTATGATGAAAGGGTCCATCTGGCACAAAAGCATCAAAATACTAGGTAAGACTAAAAATAGACAACACAAGTCCACAATTATATGTGGACATTCATCTCTCTCAACTGATGCACAACTAGATATAAAAAGACCAATGGTAAAAGAACTAAACAATACCATCAACCAATAAGATTTACTGTCAAAATTACTACTCCCAAACATCAGACTGCATATTGCTTTCAAGTACTGTGGGAGGTACACAAACCATATTTTGAGCTATAAAAATTTCAATAATTTCAGCCATCTCAAATTAAACTATTGATGTCAGAAAGAGAAAGTTCTTTGAGCATAATGCAATCAAAATAGAAATTTGCAAGAGAAAGATTAAAAAGGCAAAACAAACACATAAACAAAAAATTCAAACTAAAAAGAATCCTTCAAACAAAAACAAAAACCCTAATACTCAAAAGTTATCATACTTGTAAATAATCCACAATCACTCCGAAGAAATATAAAATAGAGAATTAAATAAAAGTGAAAGATGCAGCACAACATTATTTGTACAATACAGCTGAAGTTGTACTGAAGAAAAATTTGTGGCATTAACTGTAAACATTAGAAAAGAAACAAGATGTTAAATCTATTGGCTGAGGCTCCACTGTAAAATGTTTTGCAAATAGATGAAACTAGAGATGAAAGGAAGGAGAGGGGTGAGAGAGGAAGAAGTAAAAAGAATTAAGATGTGTTATGTTGATATCCAGTTCCCCATCACAATGGTGACCACTATGTACTATATACATGTTACTGATAAAAATTTAAACAATAAAATAAGATAAAGGCACATATACACTTATGTTATAAATGGGAGAAAATGAATCCAGGTAAAAGGATCAACATTTTCCCAAATTAAGCAGAAATAAATAATGAATAACAGAAATCAATAATATTCCAAATATAAAACAATAAAGTACATGTGAAAAGGAAGCTTATTATTTGATAAGAACAATAAAATTGACAAATCTCTAACTTAAAGACTGAGAAAGAAGAGACACAAATTACTAATATCACACATGAAAGAAGGGCATTATATATCAAACATGCATCAAAGGAATAAGATAATATTAAAACTACTCTGTTCACATCAATCACATGTTAGATAAAATAAACCAATTCTTTGAAATGCACGAAATACTAAATTTTACCCCAATATGAAATACAAAATTTGATTACTCAATAACTATTGAGAAAATGGAATTTTACTTTAAAAACATGGCAACACTGATCTCTTTAGGACCAGCTGGTTTCATTAGAGAGTTACAGTAACACTCAAAGATCTTAATATAGTTCTACACAAGCTTTTGCCATAAGCAGAAGAGAATAGAACAATACCTACTTCATTTTATGAGCTAATACTATCCTAACACTATGAATAGACAAAGTACAATGAAGCCGAACTCTAAATAAAAAAAAACCTGCAAACGAATATCCCTGATACATAAATATTTGTCTATTATATATCCCTCATATACATGTACAACAGAAGGAGCTTTAAGAAACTTTAAAAATATCATAGCACAATATATATTAAAGAATTAGACAATGCTGAGTGGTGATTTGTTGGAAACTGGATGACTTACTCAGATTTACAATTTACTTGGATTTATGAATGTCTGCTCTGCCCTGCCCTGCAGAATCAACTACTGGGATTATTGCCAACATCTTCCCTGCTCTACAGGATTTTAAACTACAAGGATTACTGCACTAAGATTATTGGTTTTAAATCCTATGCAGATTTAAGGATGCCTGCCCTGCCCTATGAGATTTTGGGCCTCAAGCATTAGTGTGGATAACTGTCCTGTTTTATGCATGCTAGGATTTTGAGTGTGAAGGCTTTGTACCAAACAAAGGTGTGGTAAACTCGGGGTATGGGGCACTTTTCTCCTTGTGTGATATTTGGCCTTTTGCTGCCACTATTCAGAGTAAAAAAAAAAAAAAAAATCAAGACCAGGCTCAGCCTTTTCCCCAAGGTTCTGATTTTGTTTGTTCTTTGTTAATCCTTTTGCTGTGGGATTCACAGGAAATAGGAGCTTGCCATAAGGGTTCTGGCTCTGTCTTCTTACCCTGTGTCCCACATTAGTTGTCCTAGGAATGTAAGGCATATTCAATATTTTTAAATAAATTTATATAATCTAGTCTAATTGACAGCAAAATCCAGGTCTGTGTGAGCCAACTGCACCACAGACTAGTCTCCTAGGTCCTGAGAGAGTCCTTGGCCCTTGGTAGACTAAGCTGAGACCAAAGCGAGCATTGAGCTAATGGGCATGCCAGGGCCAGAGATTGCCTGGTCCTCTCCAATGTTGGGGCCCTCCTCGGACAACGGTATATTAGTCCCCAATAGCCACCACAAGCCCCTCCCATGGCTTGTGCTATATAATACCCTACACTGCATTCATTAAATGGAAGCTTTCCAGAAACTTTCCCAGAGTCTGGAGTGTGTGTGTGTGTGTGTGTGTGTGTGTGTGTGTGTGTGTGTGACTCTGTACCTCGCCCTCCCATGTGCAGCCCTGCGATGACAACATCTAATCACAAAGAAGAAAAACCTACGCAATCATATGGTGCAAAACAGAAAAAATTTGAAAACATTCAATGCACATTTGTAATTCTTACAACTCAGGAAATTAAACATAAAGGAAATATCCTCATCTTGGTAAAGAGTATCTGCAAAACACCTACAGTAAACATAATATATAATAGCTAACCTGAATTATTTTCTTATAAGATGGAATTAACACAAAATAGCTTCTGTTATCCTCTTACTCAACAGAACGAAAAAAAGATCAGAAATAAATACATGATGAAATTAAATTATTTATATTTTCAGATAACTCAGATGTCTATGCAGAAAATCTTGGCCATCTACATAAGACTTATTAGAAGTAATAAATGCTATTAAAAGGCATAAGATATAAGCAAAATACATATTTATTAGCAATAAACATGTAGACACCAAAACAAGAGAAGAGGAAGCACTTCATTATACTCAGAAGAAAATACCAGGAAGTCTATAGCAAAAGTTTAAAATTGTCCCTATACAACTTTATACATAATAGGCCATATGTAAATAGATTATATATTATATAAACACATTAAAATTATATAGAGAGTACATAGGGATATATATATATATTATATATAAAGTATCATATATAACAATATATGGAAAGATAGAGCAGTATTCTGATTATTTAATCCTCACAATGCTTCAAATTAAGACACTCTCCTTTCCCTCAGTTTCCAGATAAGCAATTAGCTGAAAAACATGGTTAACTATCCATTCCAAAGTTATCTGTCTGGTAAGTGATGGAGAAAGCATTTACCTATAAGGTCTAGTTTCATGGTTCTAGTTTGCACTATAATACATACAACTTTTAATTCATTATCATAAATACCCTCGTCACATGTTGCTTGAAAAAAAAGGAAGGAATATAATATTAACTGAGCACAGGAAGTGCTTTTAGCACTGTGCATGAAATGTTATGTCCAAGGAGTGAGTATTACCTCTGGGTAACTCTGACCCCTAATGGAATCCAGACTAATTCTTGTGAAGGCAAAACGTTGGAAGCTGAATTTCAATTAAAAATGTCTGCTAAAAGCATAGATGGGTATAAGGATAGTCCTGAACTTGAGGCCAAATACATGATGGAGACAAATAGGTGAAGACAAAAGTAAAGATTCAGCCCAATAGAGTATACGTTACGTGCCAGTGAGCCAAAGGTAGTAATGCCCCCCAGTGCAGATGTTTTCACATCTGATAGCCATGCATATTTTTATTAACACTGATGTAAAGAAATGCCTCTGCACTTTAGAATTATTCCACCAAGGGCAAGAGATATTTCCAGGAGTTCCCAAGAGTTATCACTTAAGGGGTTGAATGTAGGGTATAGCAACAATGCTAACTTCCTGGCAGTTCCAGCCTACAGTGGCTTTCAGGTGACTCTACCTTAGGAGCTCTTGAAAAAACCCTGAGACATACACAGGAAGACTTAATGTGCCCACTCACATGGTAGTATGACGCGGTCTGAAGAATTTGGACATCTGTTAACACAGCTTGTCGCTGGTTGTGGGAACACTCAGAGCCCAGATGCAAACCAAGGAAGTTAATGGTTCTGGAAATAGCATTCAGTTGGTGACAGATGGGCAGTTGGTAGAGAAAACACCCAGTTTCTTATCTGCTCATTGACATAACAGCAGAGCATATCACAGTGGTCTCCCTTGGGTGGGTATGTCCTACATCTGTGTCCTAATTTGTCATGACAAGGACTGAGGTTAAAGCCACACAAAAGTGTTAGTGAACAAGAATTATCCAAGGGCATAACACAGGAATTCTGTTGAATATTTAAGTTGTACACACAGCTAGAAAAGTTTATGTTTGCAAGAAGAGCACTATAAATGATTTTCATTTCCTCCCAGGTTTACTTTTCAGTGTAGACCCTTATATAAACAGGCTGATCATAGAACATAAAAACAATTAGCAATTAGTATTACATTTGTGCTTTTGATGTATTTTATTAGTTAAATATGAGATATGCTACATCCACTTTCTATTTATAATTACTTATCACGTTAGATCAAGAGATAAAGAGAGAAAAACCTGTAGATGGCAAGTATTTTATCTTAACACTTAAATGTTGTCCAAATATTTGCTTTTTCGTGGCTGTTCTTTGATATCTCAAGGAAGGTTACATATCTCTCCCTTTTTTGCTGCTAATAAAAGAAATCTGGTTATGTGCAGAAAATATATCTTGAGTGCTTTTAGAAATTGAAAAAACCCTGTTAATCAAGATGTAAGTGATAAAGATTTTATTCTTTTTGGTGTTAAACATTACAGTAAGTTGGAATTAGGAGCTTTGTTCTCCTTTGCAATATGTTTAACTGCACGAAGGTAGTGACCACAGTACAAAAGTGCTGATTTAAAGAAAAATAGTTTTTCCTGATTTCTTCCCCTGTCTTTTCAAGTAATAGTAATCTCCATAGCCTAGGCTTCCTAGAAAACAATGTCTAAGCAAAACACCTTATGCTAAGATGCTTGAAAGGCACTCAATCTCAGGAACGCAAAGAGAAAACGGAGTGAGGCCCAGAGCAGCAAGGAGTACCACACGGAGAGCACGTGACGGAGGGCGTGCCTCAGGGACAGGGCTCCTGCCAAGGCAGCCAGGAACTGCAGAAAGAGAGTGAGTTCACAGCTTGCCCACACTGCTGGGCTCGCTCTCTTATGGGTGCTAACTTCTCTATACTCACCATATTAACCCGACCCCTCAGATGTATAGCATCCACACCTTCTTTTTAAAAACTAGAACGTGTCTGCAGTACATAATGCTTAGTTATTGTGGGGGCATGGCATGTGTCCACAATATGTCTTAGTTCTGTTTATGTCCCCGTCCTCTCCCTCCGCTCCTCCTGCATCCCCTGGTGCCTGTCCCAAAGATCTAGCCTTTGTTCACTGTTGCACAAAGTCTGCTGCATGCTCAGGAGGGTCGGCGGCTTGAGCCACCCTGCTCCTCATTCTGACTGCTTTGCTGAAGTTTGTAGATGAATGGCACCCTCCTTTAAACACCATCACTAGACTTTCTGCCTGTTGTTGGAAACAAACGACTACAGTCAGAAATCATCAGACACGTCCAAGTCAGGCATTAATCAAACAGCACCAAGAATAGGTCAGCCTGTCCTTGTCTGGTCTTGCACCTTGTGCTTGCTTAGCTCTGCTGGCATGCCTGTCCCATTGGCTGACAGCATGACTACAATTTGTCCGACTATACCACAGATCATCCTGTGCTGTCAATTTCAGTCTGATGCTAATATTACTCAAGAGAGTGCAGGAAGACAGATAATGGCGATGGGCTATCTCACTGCAGTGCTCTTGCTGATATGAGCCCTTGATTGAAAATCTCTTATGCCATCCCAGAGAGCCCATATTTCTAGTTTATTTCACAGTTCCTTAAACTTGCTTAAGATCCTACGTAGATGTCTATTTCTTTAGGGGGATAATCTATTTGCCATTTAGAATTGGAACTCCAATCTATGCACCAATGATAATTTAATATGGAAAAAGAAAGAAAAAAATCCTGAGAATTTTCTGAGTTATTAAACAGGAAATTGTGTTTCTGGACAAAATTGCTAGGATATCTTCATGTCAAGTTGTTTGACTTTCTTGGAGCCAGGAATACTGAATATTTGTTTCTTGCAGTATTGTGCAGACATGAAATTCCATGAGCTATAAAATCAAAACACTGAGTTGAGAAAGAGCACATCTCAGCAGGCCACGAAGAAAACAAAACTAAATAATCCAAAGAACCATTGATGGTGCCCTAAACAAGTAATGCTACCTTAACAAAGAGGTTTTACTCAGTTTCTTCAATTGGGAAGACTGAAAAAAATACCACACACCTGGAAAAAGCATAAATATAGAGATCACTTAATATACATTTTATTGTAGCAAAGATAATCTTTCCAAAGAGGAAATCACATCAAATTCCAAGTGTAACTCTAGTCATACCCTGGTTTAACAACAAAAGTGGTGTTTAAAGAATCATTCAGGGCCAGAGATTTAGCTCAGTGGTTCCAGAGTCTGCCTTACAAGTGCAGGGTCCTGAGTTTGATCCCTGGTAATCACATAGCACAGTGTCGGGCATGGTGACTCACGCCAACTAGCGATCAATACCACATACCACAGTGCCAGGCATGGTAGCTCATGCTTGTAATCCCAGCACTCTGGAGGCAGAGCCAGGAGGATTGCTGAGTTTCAGGCTTGACTGGGTTACACAGTGACCTCAGAGCCAGGCTGAACTACAAACTGAGACCTTGTCTAAGAAAAAAGCATTCAAAGAACTACGCTAAGCCCATTTTATAAAAGAATACAAATATATTAATAAATTGGTAAACATTATGTGTACTGTTTCAAAATCCTGTATAGCATTTTTAAAATCTCTTTATATTCATAGTTAAAATATGCAATCAGTTGTCCATTTATCTGTAGCCTGTGAAAATGATTCTTATTTGATTTTAAAATGATTTTGTACAATATGACACAAAATACATATTTATGCAATTAAATGTATTAATATTTCTTTTATCAAATAAACATTTAAAAGTAGCTTTTACATTTCAAACATTTAATGACAGCAAACCAGAAGAAAACATTTGCAACACATAAGTTATAAGAGAAAAATGCTGTCTTCTAGTTTTAGTGACTTAATCAAGAAGTCCCTGACTTATAAGAAGTGAGAAATAGAATACAAAGCAAAATCAACCAAGTTGCACAAAGGTCTCTGTAGGGTTGGTAGCAAGACATTGTGTCTGAGCTTTTGATATTGTACCAAGCATTCTCACTGAGGGGGTATTAGGGTGGGCATTTGCAAATAATAGCAAGCGACCCAGCTAATGTAAACTAGACACCACCCTGATGGAGCTGGTGATATTGTAAAATCAGAAAGTAAGTAAAGATGTCACCACTCAAATTTTCCATAGAATCATGTTGAAATAGTAGCCTACTGACCAATTTGTTTATATATTTTTGTGCATGACCTAAAGATAGATGCTGCGAATTAAATGCCAGAGCTCCATCTGCCTTCATTCTTGGCTTCCAGTTTTCATCCAGCAAATGCACCATCTCCTTCTTCATTCACCTTAATCAAAAGTCTCATCCACATCCTTCCTGCCTTGTCCAGGCTCAGCCGTGCATAACTGTTCAAGCTATACAATCATATGTAAACTTTAGATGTTGCTTTTATTAGAAGATGAGAAACTCTAGATACTTCTAATCCTGCTTCCAATTGTGGTTGCTTGTATTAAACAGCTCTCTCCAGGGAGACATAAGCAAATCTCACACACCTGGGTTAGGGTGCTAGACACAGTAGTTTGTTTCCTTCTGGAAAAGATTTCTTGAGCTTGCGCTTGTCTTTTCTTTTTCTCTTTTTTATACACATAACACCTGACACCAGAGCAGCCATTTTGCAAGCATGCAAATAAAAAGACAACACACTAAAGATGACAGAGACAACGGAAGAAAGATTGTTAGGTAGGCATCCTTCCCTTTCCAAGTCAGCCTTGAGACTGTTCTACTGCAAGACCTCTTGTTAAGGAAACAATAACATTCTTACTATTTAAACCACCTTTGAGTGAATTTTCTATTACTTAATGCTGACAAAAAACCTTAAGTGATAGAGTTATTTGTTTCAGGGAGCCTACGGTGTGATTAATTCAAAGAAGTGACATTATTTTATACCACTAAAAAGAAAAAGCTATGAACTAAAATATAACACAACTCACTGTCATTTAAATTGCAATTATATTTATTTTCAGTTTAATTACACATGAATTTTTATTAGAGAACCTTTAACAGATATTAAAATTAAAAATTTTTGAAGTAGTTGAAATATTCTGAAGACTTCTTTATATTTCCTATCCAAGTGTTCTTAATCATAGTTCAAAGGAGAATGATGAATGTGTGTGTTTTTCCACATACTGTCACCAATAGTCCCAATGATACAGTTATATAACACTTAAATTAGCAAAATTATAGACTCATAGCCATAGATTATGGTTATGAGGAACAGAGATGGATGGATAGATAGATAGATAGATAGATAGATAGATAGATAGATAGATAGATAGATAGATAGAACTTACTTACAAAATCAGAAGCAGAAGGATCTCAGTGGCCACCTGCCAGATCAGAAGTGGAAGAAGGCAAAATACTGGACACACACTGGAGACAAGCTCACTGCAAATCCAAGGCAAGGCTGTGTCAGAAATCCAGAGTCTCCATGGAAAGACTGAAGAGTCTGTATTACAAGCAGTGAAGGAATGGGAGACAAGCGTCCACAAGCAATGATAAAGCCCAGAGTTCCTCTGAAATAAGAGAAGACTTGCTTCTTTCCCTTTTTATTCCAACCAGGCTACAAAACAACTGGTTGGTGTCACCTCTCTCCAGGGTGTGGTGTCCTTTGGAAACCCACATGTCAGTCACACATAGGCTCACAGAGAGCTTTACTAATCTGCTAGGTGGTTCTTACCTAAATTAAGCTGACATAATACAATTAGCAACCACATTACTGGAGGGCTGGGGAATTAGCTCAGTGGTTCCAGTATTCTAGCAAGAGCAAGGTCCTAAATTTGATCACTGATAACCACTTACCACAATGCTAGGCATGGTAGCTCAGCACTCAGGAGGCAGAGGCAGGAGGATTGCTGTGAGTTTGAGTCTTGCCTGGGCTAAATAGTGAGCTCAAGGCCAGTTTGAATTACAAAGCGAAACCCTGTGTCAAAAAAAAAAAAAAGAACAAACAAAAATCAATCACATTACTAGAGACTGAAGATTCCTTCAACAATGCTTTTTAAGATCTCTTCTGAGACTAGTCTTATCTGTTCTGCAAGCTTTAACACATCTCTTCCTGCATAGCAAGTGAGAATTTTGTATAGCTGCCACCAGTTCAACAGTAACACCATTTCTCAGACGTTAAATGCCCAAATACATGCCTTTAGAATAAATAGATTTATAAAGACACTCTAAAGCATAGTTTGCATTTATTATATGACTTCTTTCAAATATGAATCCTAACATAAGTGTTAGAAATTTTTTTTTAAAAGGTGAAAGATTTATTCACTTTGAAGGGAAACCAGAGTACAGTAATGTGTTAGAATTTTATAGATAAGGAAAATAAGACTTGAAAATGTTTAGGGACCTTGCTAGTGTCCCACAGACAAAGCATAACAAAACTGATGCTAAAATCTTCATTTGTAGGGCGCAGGGATTCAGCTCAGTGGTTCCAGCACCTGCCTTGCAAGTACAAGGGCCAAAATTCAATCCCGTTACCCCCTCCCAAAATCTTGACTTGTAGGACTAGAGTTCCATAGCCTGGGCACTGAAAATTTATGGTCTTTGGTGGAAAAGAATATTACATTCAAAATAGTGAAAAGATACATTCAACAGACACACCCATGAAAAACCTGGGGTGTTTGGAATGAGTCCTAATGCTGAGCTGAGGCTGAACTGGGGAACAGAACTTAACAGGGTCTCGCTTTGTACTTCAGGCTAGCCCTGAGCTCACCAAGTAGCCCAGGTTTCGAACTCAGCAATCCACTTGTCTCTGCCTCCTGAGTGCTGGGATTACAGGAGTGACCCACCACACCCAGCACTGTGTTATGTGGTATTGATGGCTGGTGGGCGTGAGTCACCATGCCCAGCATTATATGTGGTTACCAGGGATCAAACTCAGGACCTTGCGCTTGCGAGGCAGGCACTGGAACCACTGAGCTAAATCTCTGGCCCTAACCTAATACTCTTACCTAAACATAGTCCCTTCCTTAAATCCCCTCTCTAAACACCATAATTAGATTAAGTTTTCACCCTCTGGATACTTCATACCACTGTCACTCTTCAATATGACGCACCGATTGGCATTTGGGATCCAGCTGTCCTGAGTGGGCCACTGGCCTGCCGTAAAGCTGCTCCACCTTCAGAACACAGCAATAAAATTCATCTGATGTGCAATTAATTTCCCCACTCTTCACAAGACTGACAGAATAAAGTGACTTTCCTTTATTAACTATTTTCTTTTAAACATTTTAAAGAATTTCTATTGATCAAGCAACTATTCCTATTTTTAAATATTATGATGAGATATTATCTTGGTTTTAATAAAATGTTCACTGAGTCATTTTATCTCTTGTTGAGAAAAAGAATTTATCTGTTAGAAGAAAATTTTAAAGGTAACCACCCTCATTGTGTTAGCCATCAGTATCAAAATAATAATAATTTTTCTAACAAACATAGTCCCCAAGTCGGTATCAGCAGTCACTGTCTGTATGAATTTGTGTCAGTGGTTGACTGGAGCATCACACTGACTTCCTGGCCATGAGAGCAGAGGCTTCCACACTCCACTCACAGGTGCTGCACTTCTGGGTAGTTTTTACCCCACTGCTAAGAGTGACAGTCTGTCTACATTCCCTGGCCAGAAGGGCACTCCTGAGAAAATTACTGCTCATCTGTCAGCTGCTTCAATTCCAGCACCAGCATCTTTGTTGTTACACTTCTTATCAAATGCTGTACATTTCCACATGAATGAGAATGCCTTTGCACTTGTCTATTGATGATCTCTTACAAAGAACAGGTCATTTTCAAAACTGTGTGGTATTCTACTGACTTCAGCTAAAGGAAAAGAATTCAAGTAGTCATAATGCTCATCATACTTTCTAATACACTATCTCAAAAAAGATATGATTTATAAGGAAAAGCTGTATCAAGTCTCTGATGTCATTCCTCAAAACTTGAAATGTCTGCATTTTTAGAAAGATTAAGCTAAACTTCTTATCTTTCTCTCCCTGATCAAATCTAACTTAGCTCCCTCTTGTCCATAGAAACTTCCTTTTCCTAATTTTCCAGGGTTTCAATGCTGTGAAAGCAAGATTGTTGATACTGATCTCTCTCTGCCTTCTGGTCATCTTTAACACCATTTGCAGCAGCTCCTTCTTTAGCTTCTGCTTTCAGGTTTGCCAAAAACCTCTCAGTTAGTTTGCCTAAATTTTCAATGGAAGAGTATTTTTAATTCACCCTGCCACTGAAAACAGGCCCTGTGCCCTTGGCTGGCTGTGCATGACCCTGAGAACCTTTATCTAAAGTAGTCAATATAGTTAGGTCAGATTGGCATAGGGTAACTTTGTAGACAAAGGACAAGAAATGGGACCAAAAAACAGCCTCAAAATACTACTATGTTAGTTTTCTACTACCACATTACAAATTATCACAACATAATGGGTTAAACAATACCTACTTGAAAAAAGCATTCTGTGAAGGGGCTGATTTTTAAGACTGAGCCACACTGAGCAATCACAGAACAACTATACTTTGGGATTGCTGGGAACACTCTATCGTAGAGACTCAGTGGGAGACAGAATCGGAGGCTGTCATAGAGGGAGGGGGGGTTAGTTATAGATAGTGAATAGCAATGGTGAGTTCAGGGTGGGAAGGACTCAGCCGTCCCAGCCTCTGCGAGAAACCAGCTGGTCCCAGGTGGCTTTGTGAGGATGCTGAGTCTGAAAGCATTGACATGAAGCTCAACCCCTCCTCCACCTCAGCCCATGGCCTGCTCTAACACAGAGCTCTGAGAGCTATTTGCTCTCCGCATCTACCAACATGACTGGGGTATAGCTCAGCTCAGATGGCTGCAAACCCTGAGTACACATAGGGGAGCCTAGAGCAAGGGGGCACTTCATAAGCCTGTAGGCTATGAAGCAAGGCAGAGATAGTGGCAATTTGGGGGACATATAGAAGCATAGACATTGCAAGCTGCTACTGGAGTGAACACAGTCCTAAAACAGAAGGTGCATCATTGATCACCTCTGGCCAACAGGAAAGATGGGACTGGGCTGGGCACATGGGCGCACCTGCATGTGAGTATACACACACTCACACATATACACACATAATCCCACAAGCTGACATGCAAACAAAACAGGATCCAGATGTGACTCACTGCACATCCCTCATACCTTGTGAGTTACAACAGCACCAGCACTGCAAGAAACCACTTTCCCATTACAGGGAGGAAATATTTGACTCATTTTTCTTTGTTTTTAGGGTTTTTTCTTTCTCTTTTCTCTGTTTTTTCCCTTTTTCTTTTGCTCTTTATCTTATTTTTATTTTCCTTTTTTTACATTTACATTTTCTGTGGCTTTTATCTAATTCTACTTATATTCTTCAATTGATTTCTATTTCTTTTTTATCTTCTTTCTCATATTCCTTTTTTTAAAAAAAGTTCCTTCCTTTCCCCACTCCCTAGTGCTCCAATTTTACTACAACAATTAAGCTTTACCTTTTTAGATATTTAGTTGATTGAACATAACTATTACTAGTCTTTTCTGTCACTAATTATAGTAAAAAAATGTTGCATTTAGTAAGCATTTACTGTACATAAATATTTGGTTTGACTTTGTATCTGCTATTATTTAAGGATCTCTTCTACTGTTAAGGGAGTACAGTACATGTCTTTGACTGATTCTCATAGTATGTCAATATCCAGTTTGTCTCTGATTCTATTTTTATAGATGATTTCTGTGCCAATTGCAGCATAGTTGTTGCTGCTAATTGGGTTTTGCCATATGTTAACATCTGGTATGCCTTAGCATCATCAGCATCTCTGGAGTTCACTTTCTCCTCTCTGAGCTGCTAAAAGAAGGTTGGATATTGAGAAAACACTCACATGTTGCACTGAAGAGTTTTAAGAGTATATAAACACCAAAACAAAATCAAACACAAGAATAGACCCTGTCTCAAAATCTGCTAGGTAAAAACCACCTAGCAAATTGGTAAGGCTCTGTGTGTGCCTCTGGGTGACTGACATGTGGGCTGCCAAAGGACACCACACCCGAGAGACAGGTGACACCAACCAGTTGTTTTGTAGCCTGGTTGGAATAAAAAGGGAAAGAAGCAAGTCTTCTCTTATTTCAGAGGAACTCTGGGCTTTATCATTGCTCATGGACACTTGTCTCCCATTCCTTCACTGCTTGTAATACAGACTCTTCAGATTCTACCTAGGAGAGCTACACAGTAGGAAGTTTCTCTACCCTAAGTGACCTTCAATCTATAGCAATAAAAATAATAGAAATATGAGAAAGTAAGAAAATAATAAAAAATTGCCATTTACTCCTTGAAAAACTAGTATCTAGAAAATATAAAGAACTCAAAAAATAAATCCCCAAGATAAAACCCTCAGTTGAAAAGCAAACAATTGAAATAAATTTACTCTTATCAAAATACAAAGTACAAATACCAGTAAGTACATAAAAAAAATTTTTTTTTTTTTGAGACAGGGTCTCACTTTGTAGTTCAGGCTGGCCCTGAGCTCACTATTTAGCCCAGGCAAGCCTCAAACTCAGCAATCCTCCTGCCTCTGCCTCCCGAGTGCTGGAATGAAAGGCGTGAGCCACCACGCCTGGCACTGTGGTATGTGGTATTGATTGTTGGTGGGCGTGAGTCTCCACAGCCAGCATTGTATGTGGTTACTTCGAATCGAACTCAGGACCTTGCACTTGCGAGGCAGGCGTCAGAACCACTGAGCTAACCTTTCAGCCCAACAGCTTTAGTTCTTGACCAAAAGTTCCAGACTGCCATTGTTAATGCTTTATCCTACTGGTTTTCAACTTGCCTAGATGGTGTTACAAATGTCCAAGATTAGACTACAACAAATCTGTTAAGATTAACTTGCTACAACTTCCATTTCTTTAGAAAACCCTTGCTAATGACAGATTAAGAGAGCAATACACCTTCTGGATGAGTGTTCTGCATTGGTTTCTATGCTTGTTCCCTATGGATAGGTTTAAAGACAATTATGATTCTGCTTTCATTGGTAAAAAGAGGACTGAAGGGGCCAGAGGGTTAGCTCAGTGGTTCTGGTGCCTGCCTTGCAAGCACAAGGTCCTGAGCTCAATCCCCAGGAACCACATATAATGCTGGGCGTGGAGAGTCATGCTCACCAACAATCAACACCGCATACCACAATGCCAGGCGTGGTGGTTCACGCCTATCATCACAGCACTTGGGAGGCAGAGACAGGAGGATTGCTGAGCTCACGGCAGCATGCCTGAGCTCCATAGTGAGTTCAGGGCCAGCCTGAACTACAAAGTGAGACCCTGTCTCCAAAAAAAAAAAAAAAAAAAGAGGACTGAAGTCAATGGCATACTGTGGTAACACACATACAATGGTATACTGTGATACTCATACAATATACTCACTAATTTTTCTCACAAATATAAAGTGAGATTTGAAATACTATGAATTTTCTTAGAGCATTTTAGTAAAACTAAGTAGTGTAATGGGTTGGGCTTGTTGTTTCTGACTGTGAGAAAGGAAGTGGGAGAAAGAATAGATAAGATGATAGATCTAAATTCTTAATTCAGTCTGTATGTTTGCTTCTGTGGCTTCACTGAATGAATGCTTTATCAACAGTAGCTGTAGGGATAAGATTTCTGAAAACCAAAGCCAGAGCCTGGTTTATGAGTAGCTAAATTACAACACAAATTGGATTGTCAATATTGGTGAGTGTCTTTTGTTAAACAGAAACCATTTATTGGGAAGGAATGAGACCTAGAAAGTTTGAAGACAATTTGTTGGTAGAGCGCTATGAAACTGGGCATAATGAACCCCTGAAGAATTCTTCTATCTTGGCAAATAGAAGTATCATTCACCTTCACCTGGCATCCATGGAGGTAACTATCTCAAAGGCACTACTCAATGTTCCTCTTTGTTTCTGGACTGACAAGTGGACTCAAGCACAAAAAGACCAAATCCACAATCTGGAGTGTTACATTGTTAATTTTTCTCTCACCTTTTTCTCAAGGAACCTAGACTTTTACCATGACTGTACACTGGTGGGAAGGAAACGATGAAACACCGAGGAAATTACCAAACAGTAGCCCTGAACTGACATTGATTTTTGAAGTCCTAGGATATTACTTTGTCCATTAGTTGGTATAAAAGCTTGCATATGTCAGATATTCCTTGGAGTTTTAGCTTGGGTCCACCTCATAGTGGTTCAGTGGGTCATCAAGTCCATGCTGTGATTATGTTTTCATTGCCAGAGTGTTGGAATACAGACATTGGGCATCTGGAAAATTCTCACACTGGTTCCATGAACTGTGGAGTGAAAGTTACAATGGTGTGAAAAAACCAGAACTCTGTAAATCCACCCTTACCTTGCAAAATAGTAAACAAAATAAAACTGTATTCATCGAGGGATTTCAGAGATTAGTGCTATCATCAAATCCTTGGAAGACACAAGAGTGATGATTCCCACCATATCCCCATTCCACTTGCCCATTTAGCCTTGTAGTACAGATGGACCTTGGAGAGTAGCAGTAAATTAGAAGGAAAAGAATTAGGTAGTGAATCCAACTGCAGATGCTGTTTCCAATGCAGTTTTATTGCTTGAGAACATTAATACATCCCTTGGAACCAGTGTGCAGCTACTTCTCTGACAAAGGTCTTTTTCTTGATATCAGACAAACAAGAAACAATTTGTTTTTAGCTGACAAAGGCAACAACACACCTTTGCTATCCTTCTTCAGAGGATATAACTCTCCCAGCCTTATATTTCATCCACGTAAACTATTCCAGCCATAATTCAGCCTCTAATTCTGTCCACAGGGACCTCAATTGTCTTTCCTTACCAAAAGACATCATTTTGATCTACTAGAGATTGTACTGGGTGATAAAAGAATGGCAACTACTCTCTAGACACAGTTATAAGACAATTGTATATTAAAGGATGGAAAACCAAATCACAAAAATACCAAAGTCTTTTAACACAGTAACATTTCCAGGGTTCAGTAGTGCTGAGCATGTCAAGATATCCCCTCTAAAATGGAGGATAAGTCATTGCATTGGGCTTTTCTACAGCCAAAAGTGAAACACAGTGCTTAGTGACCTACAGATTTTGAAGAGTGTCTATTCCTTAATTGGGTGGTAATTCCACCTATTTATTGAGTGACCCAGAAAACTTTGACTCAGGTCTAGAAAAAGAAGAGGGTCTGCAACAGGTCCAACTTGCTATAAATAGATTCATTTGGTAGTAGATCCAATTGTAAGATACTCTTTGGAGGCTCATGGAAGCACTTTTGGGTGGATTGCAATGGCCCTTTTCTGTTTTAGAATTAAAGCCCTAAAATCCTCTGTGGATTACTGCTCTCCTTTCTGAGAGCAATTTTTGGCTTGGTAGGGAACCTTAGTAAAAAACCAAACACTTACTATGAGCAACCAAGCTACCGTGTGACCCATCATGAACTGGTCCTGCCTTGTTCCACAGCCATAAAGTTGGGTATGCAGACTAGTACTCCATCAACACATCACAGTGCTATCTATGAGATCAACCTGGAATAGATCCTAAAGCTATAAGTTTCAAGAGGAAGTGGCCCAAATGCTCTTGATCCAACTCCCACTCTACCACTTTCTACCACTTTCTCTCCCAACTTACACCTATGTCCTCATAAAGAGTTTCCTACGACTTTTTGGTTGAAAAAGATGAAACTGATTTACAGATACTTCCATTTATATGTGCTCAAAGGCCTTAAGGGCAGATCTGAAGTTTACCAGAAAGAGAAGAAATTTTGTTTGTGAACAACAGTTTCCACTCAAGCCCACCAGTTCCAACCTGGCTTTCTTGATGAGTTGCCTTGAGATGTTTCACACCTGTCTAACTGTCCTTGGAACTGTGTAAGCCAGTTCCTTGTAAGAAATCTTTTAATGTGTTTCTCTATTGGTTCTTTTTCTGTAATTAAAACCTGATTGAAGTAGGCAGCATTCATATTGTAAATGGAAATATTTTCAGCTGAACACTATCATAGCCATGGTCATAACTTACCAATTAGATTATTTGATTTGGTCAGTTTTAAGATCATGGCCAAAAATGCACTTATCACCAACTCCATATTTAGAAGTAAAATTCTGAGCTGAAAAAAAAAAAAAGATAATGAACTAAATGTAAGCGTTTCAAGTCCTCATCTATCCCTCTAAATAATTAACACCACACAGAACTTGCGGCGGATGGACCGGACCCAGCAGCTCTGGGCCCGCAGTGCCATGATTCCAGCGGACTGGGGAACTTGCGGCGGACGGACCGGAACCAGCAGCTCCGGGTCCGCCGTGCCGAGTTTCCAGAGGACTGAGAAACGAGCAACTGGCAGACCGGACCCAGCAGCTCCGAGCCCACCGTGCAATGCTTCCGGCGGACTGAGTGAGCAGCACGTGGACCCGGCTGCAGGGTGCAGTCCATTTCCAGTGGACTGAAGGCCGCCCACCAGCCCACTGTATCCCGGAGCTGTGCAGTGAGGAGTCAGACATAGAGGTAACTCAAGCTCAAAATATCCAGTATAGAATCTAACAAACCTTTTTTGTCTTATTTACTGTGTTTAATACTGATATTGGCATTTATTGTATTATGGTAACAAACATGATATGATTGTTCTGCTCAAATACCTACCATGATGTGTCAGGAGTGAGAACTCTCAAGGGTTATTACAGATTCAAGGAGGACGCCCCAGGAAAGTGCTGCTTCCAAGGGGCCCCAGATAATAGAAAGAGACCTGCAACAAACGTTGTCCTGTCATAAGTCAAAAAAGAGCGTTAAAAACAAAGAAAAAGTAGAAATGGGAAAATACACAAAAAACCAGACACAAAGATCACCACCACAGGGAAATTCAGAAAAAAGGGAAATAGGCAAACTGAAACTCAAACACCAGGACTCTTGGAGATGGTAACTAAAGCAGATCTAGTAAAATGGAAAACAGAACTCATCTCTGAGATCAAAACAGAGATACTGTCCTCCGTGAAAGACTTCATTAAAGAAGAGATCAGTGAGATGATTGAATCCAAGTTAGCAGAAGCAATGGAACCTTTTAAACAGCTTCAAGCAGAACTCCAGGGAATGATGAAGGAGAATGAAAGCTTGCGCAGCAGGATGAATGAAGCAGAGAACCGAATCTCAGACCTAGAGGACAGCATAGCAGCCAGCGACCAGGAAAAGTATAATCTATGGAAAAGAGCAAGGGATCATGAGAAATCAATTCAACAGCTTCTAGATGACTCAAAGATAAATAACATAAGATTGATTGGAGTCACTGAGGAAGCAGGAGACAGTGTAAAAGACATAAAAAAGCTACTGTCAGAGATAGCAACAGAAAACTTCACAGAAAAAGGCATAGACATACAGATAAATAAGGCCTATCAGTCTCCAAAACGCCGTGACATAAAAATATCTACACCTAGACACATAATTATCAAGGTTCCAGATGTCCAACAAAATAATGAAATACTGAAAGCAGTGAGAGAAAGGAAGAAAATCACCTACAAAGGGAAGCCCATTAGGATCACAGCAGACTTTTCAATACAAACACTCAGTGCAAGGAGAGCGTGGAGAGAAGTATTTCAAGCATTGCAGGAAAACAACCTCCAACCTAGACTGTTGTATCCTGCAAATCTATCTTTCAGAATAGACGGGGAAATAAGATACTTCCACGATAAAGAACACCTGAAAAACTTCACAAGCACGAAACCTGCACTTCAAAACATCCTAAAGAACATCTTGGAAAAAAAACCACAGAAAATTCCATACCCACAAGACCCAGGAGAGTGAATTCATTGGGACAAACAAGAAACTAAATAGAAAAGGGGAAAAGCAAAGAAGAAAAGAACCAAGAACAGGGAAACATGGCAGCTCTGAATATGTCCATATCAGTCATAACCATTAATGTCAATGGCCTCAATGGGCCAATTAAAAGACACAGACTAGCAGAT
>PVIC010027601.1:0-23750 GCA_004025085.1 Thryonomys swinderianus
AAAAAAAAAAAAAAAAAAAAAAAAAAAAAAAAAAAATAGAGCATGTATAAAGTGGGTGAGGAGGTGTGGGTGGGTAGGGATATGGGTAAAAATGAGAATTAACTTGTGTCATATACTGGTACAAATTCCCAATGTTGTATGTGATTTTGAGATGTATATTAATCGTACCAATAAAGAATTCAATTAAAAAAAGATTCTGTCCTTGACTTATATTTTTGATATTTTTGTTTGCTTTATTAGTTACTACAGTTACATATTTGTTATGGGTTGTGGAATGATTTTCTTATAATCTTGGTTACTTGGGGTTCTATATGAATCACTTGTCTGTACATTATATTCTTTCTCTATTTCTGATAACACTTCTGTAAACAAGTTATTTATGCCCTTAGTTCTGTCTTCCAACTTTTCCTTAATTCCAATTACTCTTCTATTAGACACAAAAACCAGTTGAGAGCAATAACTATGCCACTTGGCTGTAATAGTAAAGTCAATGACAACAATGGTATCAATTATAAACAAGATAATGACAAATCCCTTTTAACTATTCACAAATTTCTGCTAACCAGAGCAAAAACCTTTAAGATTTTAGTGAAGACAAATTAGCCACTCAGATACTGACCTGTAGAAAGACATACCACTAGGTTCTGCTAAATGTAGACAACTGTTCAAGAGTTAAATCATTCGGGCCGGAGGGTTAGCTCAGTGGTTCCGGCACCTGCCTCGCAAGCGCAAGGTCCTGAGCTCAATCCCCGGTAACCACATAGAATGCCAGGTGTGGTGGCTCACACCTGTAATCCCAGCACTCGGGAGGCAGAGACAAGAGGATTGCTGAGTTCGCGGCAGCTTGCCTGGGCTCCATAGTAAGCTCAGGGCCAGCCTGAACTACAAAGTGAGACCCTGTCTCAAAAAAAAAAAAAAAAAGTTAAATCATTCTACTGGAATAAATGACATCCTTGAGGCCCTTTCCATTCTGAAAATCATACTCACTGAACCTGACATCTTACCACAATATAAACAACACAGGCATTGTGAGCTTCCTGGCCTGAGCCCAAACCTTCCAGTAAATCCCAGGAGTTTCTTGGTTGGCTCTTACTCTCTCCAAGCCTGCCTCACAAGCTTGTCTCTAACTCATATGTCTCCAGAAGTGTAAATTTCAGTCCAGGAAAAAACTCTCCTGGGTGTTGGTAACATTCTTAATTAGATTGAATCCAGGAGATAGGAGAAGTTCCACAGATAGGGTACAAGTCCTAAACAGTTAAAATAAACAAAAGGTAAATTGGTCATTGCCCTTCATAGTCAGAAGGCAGAGGCAGGAGGATTGTCATGAGTTCAAGGTTACCCTGAGGCTACATAGTGAGTTCAGGGCCAGCCTGAACTACAAAGTGAGACTCTGTCCAAGAAAACTAAGATAAAAAGAAAAGAAAGTATAAGGCCTAAGAGCTTAAATTTTCATATCAATGTGGACTACTACTGCTTAAAAGAAATGAAAGGGATAAAGAATAGTCCCTTTACAAAATAAGACACTTTAAAAGAAGTAAAATGCAAATGAAGCAACTTGCTTCCAGACATCAATGTCTTACCTGCCCCCAGAAGCATCCCTGCCTTCTATCATGTGCAAGGTTCCCAAAAACTATATAAAAAGAAAAAAAAAAACAGTGATCTAAACATCTGTGGTGTCCACCCTATAGATCAACTTTCTCCAACTAGTGGAGAGCTTCTCTTTTATTCTTTCAAATAAACACACATTTTGGCATTCTCTACCATTTGTTCTTTGATCTTTTGTTGGCTTCAGTTTTTGTTGCCTCAAAACAAAAACCTGAGAGCTATATCCAATTACAGGGTCAGCATTTTGGGTCAGCATTTTTGTTTTCTCTTTTGCCATGAGGCTTGCAGCATGCTTGTGTTGGTGATGTGAGAGGGCCTTTATCCCCTTCTGTTGACCACAGAAGGCACTGATGTGCAGAGCCTCTCTCCTTCCCTTTGGAGTGCATGAGGCTCTTATCTGCAGGAGGAACAAGGTAGGGCCTTTCCCCTCAACTTTGAGACCTACAAATCTTGTATAACTGTGCCAAGGTGTGGCCTCTCTCCTGAACTTAATGGAAGAGGAGCTTCTGGTGGTGTCTTGGGACGGTCAAGGTAGTGCCTGCCTGGTTTCATTAGAAATCATTTTATTTATGTCATCATCTGTTGCCTTTAGTTCATGTAATGAAGAAATATTGGAATATCTTTGTCTAGTTTATAATCATGGAGGAGCTTATTCAGTTTTTCACCTTTAGTTTTTCTGCTATGACACCAGAAAAAAAATCAATTTTTACCTAATTAAGTTTCTTGATTTTGTGAAAATTTGTATCTTAAATACGTTTGTATCTTATCAAATAACGTCTGAATTTGTTGAGACAATAAGTTACTTTTTTGTTAATATAGTGATGTTTATTTTCAGATGTTACCAAATCTTAATCAGTGCATAATAGTTTTATGAATTGAATTGGATTTAATAGAAAGTTCATTATAATTTCTGTATGTGTATTCACTAAGAATATTATATATTTCCTGATTTAAGTTTTATAGCAAAGCGAGCTTCCCAACATGAGTTAAGTATTTTCTTCTTCTCTATTTACTAAATGTCAGTGTGTATAATCAATATCATGTCTAAGTGCTAAATAGTAACCACAGAAAATCTTTTGACTTCTATCTATACTGGTGAGAATCATCTGATAAAATTTTAATTTACTTAATGAGTAAATGACTACTAAAATCAGAGAATGCTTGCTTCCAGCAATAACTTTGCAAGGGCAGTTGCTATTTGATTTCATTAAAGTTTGAATACTTTTTAGATCTTTTAAATAGTTATTGTTAAATTTAGCAATGAATCTGTCAAGACCAGCATATTTTTTTTTAGTTGGTAGTTTTAACATTACATCATCAGTTTAATTGACTGACAGTTGGTTATTAGGGAATTTTATATTTCACTGGGTCATGTTTGTGGTGCACATCTACCTATAAACCTATGTATTTCTTCCAAATTTTCCATTTTATGTAAGTACAGTTTTTCAGATGAGATTGGGCACATTCTGGGTGGTATGGCATAGATATAAGTATAGTTTTCAAAGCTGTTTCCTATGATCTTCTGGATTTCAGTTTATGATTTTTAAGTTGAGTCTTTTCTGGTTCTGTTAAGATTGGATGAAGATTTACTTATCTTGTGTAACCTTTCAAAGAATCAGAAAATCCAGTCTTCATTAATTGTTGCTTTTAGTCTCCTGAATCTCTGCACTAAGTAATTTCATTCCTAATGCTATCTTCAAGTTTGACTGTTTCTTGTTTTGTAGGATCTTAGAGTCTATCAAAAGGATATTTGCTTGAGCTCACTCAGTTTTTTCAATATGGGCATTTGCAACTATAAAATTTCTTCTTATAACTGTTTTCATTGTGTTTCATAGGTTCTGGTATTTTATAATGACATTATCTTTTGATTCTAGGAACTGATTTATCTCCTAATTTCTTCTGTGAGCCATTGATTATTCAAGAGGATGTTATTTAAATTTTGTCTGTTTGCAAAGTTTCTACGGTGTATTTTGTCATTGATTTATAGTTTTATTGTGCTGTGATCTGATAATATATGTAGAATAAATTTTATTCTTTTGTGTTAACTTAAGGGTAGGAAACAGGGGAAGAGGATGTAACTAGAACATTTTCAGTAAGTTCTAGTCTCCTGTTAGTTCAACAGCACAGGTGAAATATAGATAGAAATGAGCCTTAGAGAAGAAGCTGAGCTTGGGCCTGATCCATGCTATTCTGAGTATCAGGACAGAAGACCTGAGCTTGTCACCCCTTTTATTCTGTACATCTCTAGTAACCAAAGACTCAAAAGATCCAGAGGGCAGAGCATACATGAGACATAGTCCTTGAGGAATTACGTAGATCTTGGTATAGTTCTGCCCTGAAGCAACACAATGTGTGTGACTACCAGTGTTCCTGTTGGTACCAGAGGTGGAGACAAGAGTTAAGTCCCCAAGTCTGTCTGCATACGGGAAAACACATAGTCTATATTGCACAATTACTTATCCCAAATATTTTTGCTACAGACACTGAAGCATGCTTTATCAGCTAGTATTTTGATTATTTCGCTTGAAGCCAAATACATTGTTGAAAAGAATGTGTATTCAATTTTTTGGGAGTGGAACATTCTGTACATATCTATGAAATCCATTTGTTCAAAGTTTAGTACACATTGTGAGACATGGGCCTACATTTAATCTTTAGCATGTGGAAATTCAGTTTTTCCAGCCCCATTTATTACAGGAACTATATTTCTTCCAGTGAACCTATTTGGCCCCTTTGTCAAAGTTAAGGCATCTAATATTGTATGGAATTGTTGGTGTAACTTCTAGTCTGTTCCCTTGATCCTCAGGTCTGTTTCTTTGCCAGTAGTATGCTGTTTTCATCACAGTGGCTTTGTAGTAAAGTTTCAAGTTGGGGAAGGTGATACCCCCTGCCATATCCTTGTTTCCTAGTATTACTTTTGCTATTCTGGGTCTCTTGTGGTTCCAGATGAGTTTTTAAATGCTTTTCTCTAGATCTGTGAAATATGCTGTTGGGATTTCAATTGGAATTACATTAAATCTATATAGAAATTGTGGGAGTAAAGCCACTTTGACGATGTTGGTTCTTACTATCCAGGAATAAGGAATGTCTTTCCATTTTCTGATATCTTCTTCAATCTCCTTTTTCTGGGAGTGTTGCAGTTTTCAGAGTAGAGGTCCTTTACCTCCTTTGTTAGATTAACTCCTAGATATTTCATTTTTCTGGATGCTATTGTAAAAGGGACGGATTCCACAATTTCTTTCTCTATCAGTCTATTATTTATGTGTAAAAATGTGATTGATTTTTGAGCATTGACTTGTATCCAGCTATGCAACTAAATTTGGTGATTAAGTTTAGCAGTTGTTTGGTGGAGGCTTTAGGGTCTTCTAGATAGAGAATCATGTCATCAGAAAATAATGACAGTAACTTCTTCTTTTCCTATCTTTATTCCTTTTATTTATTTTGATTGTCTAATTGCAATAGCTAATGTTTCTAGCACTATATTGAACAGGAATAAATAAATTATTTAACTTAGAATATCAGAAGTCTTTATTAAACTTTAATTTTAAAAAAATAGTACTTTAAAGATATTGCAGCACTGTCTCCTCTTTACCATGTTTCCAGCAAAATATATGAAGTCATTTTTATATGTTTATTATGTTCTTGTTTATATGAACATGTTTATATGTTCATTATAGTCATGTTTATATGTTCATTACTATAACTTGTCATTTTTCTTCAGCTGATTTTACAATTTCCTCTTTACCACTGGTTTTATAATGGGTTTTGATGTAGCTCCTGTCATATTTTTTATTCAATTGTTTGAAGTTCTGAAATAATTGTAAGTTTATAATTTTAAAAATTTGGAAAATTTTCATTCATTGTATATATTGGTTAAGCTTCTGTAGAACAACATTTATCTCTCTGCTAGTCTGTAGGACATTTAGGTGAGCTTACAGGACCTGAGGCAGGAGCGTTCACAGAGGTTATCTGTGTGCTGGTGACCAGAAGACCCTGTGACTTCTCAGTCCAATAAGCTGAAAGTTTGAAAACAAGAAGGGTCAATGGGAGTCGGGGATTTAGCATAGTGGTTACAGCATCTACCTCATAAGAACAAGGTCCTAACTTTGATCCCTGGTACAAATAAAAGAAAGCAAGCAAGAGAGAGAGAGAGAGAGAGAGAGAGAGAGAGAGAGAGAGAGAGACAGACAGAGACAGAGACAGAGACAGAGACAGAGACAGAAAGACAGAGACAGAGGGAGGAAGGGGACATGAAGCAAAACCACTCCAAGATTAAAGTTCCTCTAGTACTGGGCATGGTGGCTCACGCCTGTCATCACAGCACTCGGGAGGCAGTGACAGGAGGATTGCGGAGTTCAAAGCTTGCCTGGGCTACGTAGTGAGCTCAGTGCCAGCCTGAAATGCAAAGCGAGACCCTGTCTCAAAAAAAAAAAAAAAGATTAAAGTTTCTGGAGAGTTGCTAGTGTAAGTTTTTGTTTGCAAAAGTGAATAAACTGTATAGTAATACCCAAAGGTGATGATATCAGAAGAGGCATTTAACAAATCAAAATACAGGTTATTTAATGCCTTCCAGTTTCCTCTTTGTGCCTTTTATTTGACCCAAGCTACAAGTCTATTTCATGGTGTTATTGATAATGTGTAGGTCTTCTGCCCACACTTTATTGGCCTACATGACATTCATCTGTGGTGACACCCCACAGTGCTTTACTAATCTGGTTGGTGTGTCTTAATCTATTCAAGCTGACATATCATATGCTTTATTTCTTTTTTGCAGTATTGTTGACCAAACTCATGACCTTGTACTTAGAAGCCAAGTTGCAGAGCCACTGAATCATAAACCCTGCCCGATACATAATGACTCACAAATTTGTTTTGTTTGTATCAACCTATTTTTCCTGTTCATTGAGAATTCCAGTTCTACACAATAAGGCTGATAGAAATTATACCACAGTACACATATGCTATATTAATTTTAACTTATTCTTATTTTTCTACATATTTTTTGTTTTCTATTGCTAAGTGCTTGTGTTCATTACTCTTGCCTTCTGCTCTGTTTAAATAACAATCCAATCTAATGTGCTTCTCATATCAGACATTGTAATTTTCACTTTTAAATTTTGACTCCAGTCTTTTATGTTTCATATTCATTTCCTCTTAACTTTTGAACCCATTAGAGTACAGTAATAAGTGTTTTAAGTATCTTGTTTACTGACAAGTTTTATGAAAGTTCTGGGTTATTTTGAATTAAATCACTAATATCTCCAAAATGGCTTACTTTCTGACTTCTATAAGGCTTTGCTTATCACTAACTGGTCCCACCACGTTTAAAATTTCATTTTTTAGGTTACATATATTTAATTGTTTAAAAATACTTGAGCCTTTTGTTAAAAAATAAAGTCAAGTTGGTTGATAAGAGTTTGACCTTGTATCTGTTTTCAAAACCTGTTAGCCTAAAGCAGAAGAGTATTCTATTGGTGATAATTTTTAACTAAAGAAAGGCAATGTGCTTCTGAACACTCCAATCAGTATCACACATTATTAAATTTTCTAGCTTATAGAAATTGTTTCAGCTTGTTATTTTTCATTTGAGCAAATGGTAAACAATTCCTTTATATTCACTTCACATTGACCTTCCAGTCCCATTTGGTGTTCTCATAGATATTTTGGGATCAATAATCTGTTAAATACTCAACAGGAGTCTCTCTATATATCTTCAGGCAGGAGAGATGCATCCTAGGAGAAGTCAGGAATGTCTAAGTCTGACTCTTCTCACCAATGTTAAAGGTAAGGCCACACACAAAGTATGAGAAATAATGGTATACACAATCTTTGGGTGTGACCAACAGTTCTCTATTGACAGCTAGTAAAGAATGAAGGACCTCACTGCTTCCAAAAACCCAATGAATCTGGAAGCAGATTCTTCCTACAGACTGTCTAGATGTTAATGTTTTCTGCCATCAGTTCCACGGTAGGATAGTGAATCCCAGAGCAATGGATCTAAACAAGCTACACTGTACCTGAATGCTGACCCAGAGTTCTGGGAAAAAACAAAATTGCTAAGTCTGGTGATTTGATTTGGCTGCAATTGAAAACTAACATCCCAGAAGGAGTGATTCATGATGTTTTTGACTTGGGCAATTTCTATTTTTGTCTCTGGTTTAACATACATATGGAGTTGTCCTTCCATTTCCTTCATTGTGTAACAGCATGACATTTTCAAACGTGGATGGTCTGTGAAACTCTGTGTGTTTAATGGGGAAACACCAAGAATTTGGTGTGCCAGGTGGCATTTAGGGCAAGGCAAGCTTTCAGTCTCACCCAATAACACTTAAGTAAAGCTGATAGTACCAGCTTTTGGATGTCAGAGCTTTTTATTTCCTTGTTGCTGCTGTTGTTATTGTCAGATATATAAATGCTGAGAGAGTTGTCCACTGGATTATTTATCACAATTTCAAAACATAGGTATCATAGTTAATTGTTCAATGCAATTACAAATCACTACAAATACAAATCTTCAGGCTAATAGAAACCATAAAATAAAATATTCCATTGGTAGATTGCACTATTAAGAAAGCTGGCTATTGATTAGTGCAGTGGCTTTGTAGTGTAGTTTCAAGTTGGGAATTTTGATACACTCCACCATGTCTCTGTTGCCCAAAATTGTGTTTGCTATTCTGGGTCTCTTCTGGTATCAAGTGTATTTTTGGATTAGTTTCTCTACTCCTGTGAAATATACATTTAAGACATCAACCGCCTTTGAATTTTATCTGTATAGCAGTTTTGGAAGGAAAGCCACTTACACTATATCGGTTCTTCCTATGCAGGAAAAAGGGAGGACATTCCATTATTTGAAAAGAGCGTGGTACTAGAAACAGACCTTAGGACCAATGGACTCAGTTAAAAGATGAAGAAACAACTACAGACACACTAAATCACCTCATCTTTGATGAAGGAGCCAAATACTCTCAATGGAGGAAGGATAGCCTACTTAATAAATGCCACTGGAAAAACTGGGTTTCAACTTGCTAAAGATTAAAACTACAACTATATATTTGACCATGCCCCAAATGAAAATCGAAATGGATTTAAGATTTAAATATTAAAACAGAAACAATAAACATGCTGGAAGATAGTTTAGGTAGAACTCTTGAAGATATTGGTGAAGGGAAAGACAATATGAACAAAACCACAGAAGCATGGAAACTAGCAGAAAGAATCAATAATTGAGATGTCATTTTACTAAAAAGCTTCTGCACACCAAAAGAAACCACCAACAGGACAAAAAGGCAACCTGCAACGTGGAAAAAAATAATATATATATATATACATACATATATATATATATGTATATGTATCACCAGCTTCCCTTCAAACAAAGGACTTCTATCTACAAAATATAAAGAATTTATTAGGTATCACATGCCATTTCTGGCGGCAGTGGACTGAGGGATTCCCACTGGCCCACTGCACTCTGGAGCAGCACAGACTAGGCCACATGGGACGGCATTCCGTTTACGGCAGCGGTGGACTGAGGGCCATCCACCGGCCCACTGCACCCCAGAGAGGTGCAGATTTGGCCAAACCATTACATTTCCGGCAGCGACAGAGTACTTAGGCCTGCCCACTGGCCCGCTGCACCCCAGAGCTGTGCAGTGAGGAGTCAAGTATGGACCCTGGACTCCATCACCACGACGGAGGATTGTAGACCTCCAGCCAGCCCCAACCCCACTCCAGAGCTGCATTGTGAGGACCCAGGTCCTAGAGGAGCCAAAGCCATCTCCTGCATCTCTCCACAGGAGGCACGCTCCTGGGGCCACACTAAGAGACCAGGCAAGATAAAAAAAAAAGGGAATCTAGCTTCTATGTTGCCATGTACTCATAAACCCCTCTATTCACCTTTTGTCTCCACATCCTCTCCTATCTTAATATCAGAAGCAATACCCAGAAGTAAAGGACTAATAGGCTGCCTAATTTCTTCGTCTGTACTATTATAAGAAGGTGTGCAAAGTATCCAATGGTCTTAGAGAATAGATTTGGTATTGTTGTACATACGCCCTTGTATCCTTTATTACCCACTGGCATATATGAGGTTCTAGGGTATAGGTAATCTTCACAAAGCTGCTAACTCTATTTCATTCTCCTTCTGTCTCTCTACCTCCCTGATTCTCCAGTGACCTCTTATCCCCAAAGGGTTTGGGAGGGTACATTTATGATCTACATGTTGTATACACATTGCTGATTAATTCTAAATTCTGGCATATGGACATAGACGTTAGTCATAAGCTGAAAGTCCTCAGAATAGAATTTAACACAACTTTTTATCTTCTTTACTGTGTTTAATACTGATATTGGCATTTATGGTATTATGGTAACAAACAAAAAGTGATGGTTCTGCTCAAATACCTCCCATGATGTGTCAGAACTCAGAACTCCCAAGGGTCATTACAGATTCAAGGAAGGCCACCCAAGAAAGTGCCATATCCACAGGGCTCCAAATAATAGAAAGAGACCTGCAAAACATATTGCCCTTTCATCAGGCAAAGAAGAGAATCAGTAACAACGAAAGAGTAGAAATAAGAAAATACACAAAAAAAACAGACACAGAGATCACCACCACAGGGAAATTAGGGGAAAAGGGAAACAGGGCAAACTGAATCTCAATCACCAGGACTCTTGGAGATGGTAACTAAAGCAGATCTAGTAAAATGGAAATCAGAACTCATCTCTGAGATCAAAACAGGGATACTGTTCACAGTGAAAGACATAATTAAAGAAGAGATCAGCAAGATAATAGAATCTAAGATAGCAGAAGCAATGGAACCTTATAAACAGTTTCAAGCAGAGCTCCAGGGAATGATGAAGGAGAACAAAAGCTTGTGAAGCCACATGAATAAAGCAGAGAACTGAATCTCAGACCTAGAGGACAGCATAGCAGCCAACAAGCAGGAAAGAGATAATCTATGGAAAAGAGCAAAGGACCATCAGAAATCAATTCAACAGCTTTTAGATGACTCAAAGAAAAATAATGTAAGACTGGCTGCAGTCACTGAGGAAGCAGGAGCAACGGTAAAATACATAAAAAAGGTATTGTCAAAGTTAGAACAGAAAACTTCACAGGAAAATAAATAGACATAGAGATAAATGAGGCCTATCAGACTCCAAAATGCCATGACATAAAAATATCTACACCTAGACATATAATTATCAAGGTTCCAGATGGACAACAGAAGAATAAAATACTGAAAGCAGTGAGAGAAAGGAAGAAAATCACCTACAAATGGATGTCCATTAGGATCACAGAAGACTTTTCAACACAAACACTCAATGCAAGGAGAGTGTGGAGGGAAGTATTTCAAGCATTGCAGCAAAACAACCTCCAACGTAGACTGTTGTACCTTGAAAAACTATCTTTCAGAACAGACAGGAAAATAAGAAACTTCCGTGATAAAGAACACCTGAAATAATTCACAAATATGAAACCTGCACTCCAAAACATCCTAAAGAACATCTTGGAAAAAAAACACAAAATTCCATACCCATGAGACCCAGGAGAGTGAATTCACTGCAGCAAACAAGAAACTAAATAGAAAAGGGGAAAAGCAAAGAAGAAAAGAACCGAGAACAGTGAAACATGGCAGCTCTGAATATGTCCATATCAGTCATAACCATTAATGTCAATGGACTCAATGGGCCAATTAAAAGACACAGACTAGCAGACTGGATCAAGAAGCAAGATCCTACAATCTGTTGCATACAGGAAACACACCTAATTCAGAAGGAAAGCCATAAACTGAAAATAAAAGGATGGAAAACAATCCTACATGCCACAGGAAACTGCAAAAAAAAAGAAGGAGTGGCTATCTTGTTTGCAGATAAAATAGATTTCAAACCCAAACTGATTAAAAGAGATAAAGAAGGTCACTATATTTTCATACAGGAAACTATCCAAGAGAAAGAAATAACAATCATAAATATTTATGCACCAAACTCTAATGCACCCAAATATAAAACAAACATTACTGGACATGAAAAGCCAATTAACCATGAATACAATCGTAGTAGGGGATTTTAATATTCCACTGTCCCAAACTGACAGATCAACAGGACAAAGAATAAAAAAGGAAATACTTGACCTAAATCAAACTTTTGAGTAGATGAACTTATTAGATGCCTACAGAATTTTTCACCCTACAAAGCAAGGATCTACCTTCTTCTCAGCTGTTCATGGATCATTCTCCAAAATAGATCACATTCTATTTCATAGAACAAGCTTAAGGAAATGCAAAGGAGTCAATGTTATCTGCTGCATACTATCAGACCATAGTACCTTGAAACTGGGGCTGACTAGCAGAAGAAATTCCAAAATCTTCACAAACACATGGAAATTGAACAACACTCTTTTAACCAAACAATGGGCCACAAAAGAAATTAAAGAGTAAATTAAACAGTTTCTACAAGTAAATGACAACCCCAGCACAACAGTCAGGAATTTATGGGACACAATGAAAGCAGTTCTGCAAGGGTAATTCAGAGCAGTGAATGCCTACACTCGGAAAATAGAGCAAACTGAAATAAACACTCTAACGATGAATCTCACACAATTAGAAAAAGAGGAGCAAAACAATCTCAAAGCACACACTAAAGAGGAAATTATAAGGACAAGAGCATAAATTAATGCAATGGAGACAAAGAGAACAATACAAAAAGTCAATGAATCAAAGAGTTGGTTCTTTGAAAAGATAAATAAGATCAACAGACCCTTAGCCAACCTTATCAAACAAAGGAAGGAAAAGGCTCAAATCCATGCTACAAGGAAAGAAAATGGGGAAATCAGCACAGACCCAGAAGAAGTCCAAATGATAGTAAACACGTACTTTGAAAATCTATATTCCAAGAAGAGGGAAAATCTAGAAGAAATGGATAGATTCCTAGACACATATGAACTTCCTAAGCTGAATGAAAAGGATATGAAAATGTAAAAACCCGATATCAAATTGGGAAATTAAAAATGTAATAATGAACCTACCAGGCTGGAGTGTTAGCTCAGTGGTTCTTGTGCTTGCTTCACAAGCATGAGGTCCTGAGTTCGATCCCTGGTAACCACATACAATGCTGGGTGTGGAGACTCACACCCACCAGCCATCAATACCACATACCACAGTGCCAGATGTGGTGTATCACACCTGTAATCTCAGCACTCAGGTAGCAGAGACAAGAGGATTGGTGAGTTTGAGACTTGCCTGGACTCCATAGAGAGCTCAGAGCCAGCCTGAACTACAAAGCAAGACCCTGTCTCAAAAAGAAAGAAAGAAAAAGAAATACCAACCAACAAAGAAAAGCCCTGGTCCTGATGGATTCACTGCTGAATTTTACAAAACTTTTAAAGAAGATTTAATACAAGTACTTCTCAATCTCTTTAATGAAATTGAAGGGGAAGCAGTACTCCCCAAATCATTCCTTGAAGCAACAATCACCTGGATTCCAAAGGCAGGGAAAGATTTAACCAAAAAAGAAAACTGCAGGCCAATCTCTCTAATGAACATTGACGCAAAATCCTCAATAAAATACTTTCAAACAGAATACAGACAGTTATCAAGAAAATCATACATGCTGATCAAGTTGGAATTATCCCAGGGATGCAAGGCTAGTTCAACATACATAAATCAATCAATGTACTACACTATATTACAGACTCAAGGACAAAAATCATACGATTATTTCAATAGATGCAGAAAAATCATTTGACAAAATCCAACACCCATTGGGGATCAAAACCCTACAGAGAATTGGAATTTATGGACTTTATCCTAATTTAATGCAAGCTATTTATGAAAAACCAACAGCCAGCATCATACTCAATGGGCAAAAAATGAAACCTTTTACACTAAGGTCAGGAACAAGATAAGGATGACTGCTGTCACCACTCTTATTTAATATAGTGCTGGAAACATTAGCCATAGCAATCAGGCAGGACAAAGATATAAAAGGAATAAGGATAGGAAAGGAAGGAATTAAACTGTCATTATTTACTGATGATATTTACTCTATCTAGAGGATCCTAAAAACTCAACTAAAAGACTGCTAGACTTAATTACCAAATTTGGTAGTGTTGCTGGATACAGGTTCAATGCTCAAAAATCAACAGCTTTTGTCTACACAAACAACAGACTCACTGTAAGAGATATTTGGGAGTCAATCCCTTCCACAGTAGCACCCAGAAAAATGAAATATCCAGGAATCAACCTAATGATGGAAGTGAAAAACCTCTACTCTGAAAACTATAGGACTCTGAAAAGTGAGATAGAGAAGGAAACCAGAAAATGGAAAGATATCCTTTATTTCTGGGTAGGGAGAACCAACATCGTAAAAATGGCTATACTCAAATTACTACTATATAGATTCAGTGCAATTCCAATTGAAATTCCAATGGTATAGTTCAGAGAGCTAGAGAAAATAATACAAAAGTTCATCTGGAAACAGAAGAAACCTAGAATAGCAAAATCAATTCTAAGCAACCACGACATAGCAGGGGGTATTAAAATCCCCAATTTAAAACTCTACTGTAGTACTACTGTGATAAAAACTGCATGGTACTGGCAGAGTAACAGACCTGAGGACCAGTGAAATAGATTAGAAGACCCAGAAACAACGCCAGATACACTAAGCGACCTTATCTTTGACAAAGGAGGCAAACTTCCCCAATGGTGGAAAGACAGCCTCTTTAACCACTGGTGCTGGAAATACTGGGCTTCAACCTGACCAAAACTAAAGCTAGACCTTTCTCTTTCACAATGCACAAAACTAAACACAATGGATATGAGACTTAAATATTAAAACAGAAACAGTAAGCCTGCTGGAAAACAGGCTTGGTAAAACTCTTGGAGACATTGGCTTAGGCAGAGACTTTATGAATAAAACCTCTATAGCACAAGAACTAGCAGAATCAACAAATGGGATCTCATCCTACTGAAAAGCTTCTGCACAGCAAAAGAAATCACTGGCACTGCTAAAAGACAACCAACAACATGGGGAAAATCTTTACTACTTTTTATCAGTCAAAGGACTATTATCTACAATATATAAAGAACTCAAACAGATCAGCCTCCCCAAGTTTAAAGGCCCAATTCAAAAATGGGCAACTGAAATGAACAGACATTTCTCAGAGGCAGAAGTCAAAACAGCCAAGAAGTCTATGAAGAAATGTTCAACATCACTGGTCATTCAAGAGGTGCAAATGAAACAACACTGAGATTTCATCTCATTCCAAAAAGAATGGCCGCAATCACAAAATCAACCAACAATAAATGCTGGTGCAGCTTTGAGGAGAAAGGAACCCTTCTCCACTCTTGGTGGGATTGCAGACATGTGCAACTATTGTAGAGATCCGTGTGGAGATTTCTCAGAAACCTAGAACTAGGGGTTCCATTTGACCCTGCTACCCCCTGCTATAAATACACTGAAAAGAATTTAAAAAATCATATTTGAAAGACAGATGTACAGCCTTGTTCATAGCAGCTCAGTTCGTGAAATCTCAATCTTGGAAGCAAGCCAAATGCCCATCAACTGAAGACTGGATAAAGAAGATGTTTTTGTTTTGTTTTGTTTTCATAAAATGAGTATTATTCTGCCGTAAAGAATGATAAGATTGATTCATTTATTCGCAAGTGGAGACACCTGCAGGATATACTAATAAGTGAAATAAATAGATCACAGATAGGGAAATACTGGATCTTCTCTTTGAGATGAACACCTGTAGATGCAAATGAACTCTAGAAAGTATACAGCTTTTATAGAGTGGGAAATTTCCATAGGAAAATTGGTGTGGGAATGTAATGAGGGGAAGGAATAAATTTGATTCAGAAAGATAATAAAAGAGTATGTATAAAGAGGGTGGGGATGTGTGGGTCGGTAGGGATATGTGTAAAAATCAGAATTAACTTGTGTTATATACTGCTACAAATTCCCCAATGTTATATGCGATTGTGACATTTATATAAATTGTACCAACAAAGAATTCAATTAAATAAAGAATTTTGTAAAATCAGAACCCCCAAATTTAAAAATCCAAATCAAAATGGTCATGTGAAATGAAAGCTATTTTTCAGGTGAAGAGATAAAAGCAGAAAAGAAGCAGGAAACAATGTTCAACATCACTGGTCATTCACAATGAATGGCTGCTGTCAAAAAATCTTCCTACAACAAATATTATTGAAGCTGTTAAAAGAAAGAAACCCTCCTCCACTGCTGGAATGCAGACTGGTGCAACTACTGTGGTTATCAGTGTGGAGATTCCTCAGGAAACTATCAGTAGAGGTCCGCTTTGATCCTGCTACTTCCCTGCTGGGTATAGTCATGAAAGTATTAAAATCATCAGACCACAGCAACATATGTGCACTCCTGTGTACAGCAGCTGAGCTTGTAATAGCCAAATTTTGAAAACAACTCAAATGCCCATCAATAGGAGACTAGACAGAGTATTGAGATTTAGCTGCTTGGTTCTGCTGCCTGTCTAGCAAGTGCCAGGTTCCCGGTTCAATCCCCAGTAGGTAACCACATACAAGGATACCGGGTGTGGTGATTCATGCACACCAGCAATCAGTACCACACACCCCAGTCCCAAGCATAGTGACTCACGCCTGTAATGTCAGCACTCTGGAGGCAGAAGCAGAGAATTTCTGTGAGTTTAAGGCTCCACTGTAGTATGTAATGAGCTTAGCACCAGCCTGAACTAAAAAGCGTGACCCTTTCTAAAAAAAAAAAAAAGAAGTACTACTCAGTCACAAAGAATGATAAATTAGAGAGATTTATAGCTAAATGGATGCACATTGTGCTGTACTTATAAGGGAAATAGGTAGGACACATATGTGTAAATACCATATTATTTCTCTATTGTGAGAAATTTTAAGTACAAATGTGAACCAAAATGTGTAACAGACACTGCGAAATAGGAGGAAATCAAGAGGGAAGGAGAACTGGGGAAAGATGGGGAAACAAAGAAGTCAAAGAAAATGTTGAAGCTAAAAAGGAAATATGGAAACAAACGTTATATATAGGGGATTTTAGGGGCTGAAGGGAAGGCAAGGGAATAGGGAACAATGAGAATCAAGATATCTCATGTATAGGTGCATATTCTCAATCATAAGTATGATCATAACATACAGTTAAAATGTTCTGATAATCACAATTATGAAAAGAAAGCTGATATCTATTAAAGTTTAAAGGTCATTTTTAATGTTAAGTGTATTTATCATATTGAACTCATAGGACAAATATACCTGCTAATCTAAATGCAACCGAAAATTCCAGCTGCTAAAATCAATTAATATTAAAAATCAACATACTTATAGCTCATAAGTAGACAGTTCTTATCAAAAGTACAGCTACATAAAAATAAGAAATGTTTATGTTTTAAGTAGTTCTCTGTGTGGTCACTACAATTTCTTTAAATCAAGTGATAGATGTTACTGAAGTCTAGAAAGTCATTAAATTGTGGTACTTAGAGTTAATATTTCAGGTGTTTATTCATTATTATATGTGGCAAAACATACTGAATTACATGGAATATCTGTAATACTATCTACAGTGTATTATTTTGTATGATTCATTGATGCTTCCTAAGAACAAAACATCTGATGACTTTTATCAGGCATCAGGGGAAATTCAGATTCTCCACACCCATCTAGTACTTTACTAAGGCCTTTGGATCATCCTCAGAACCACCACCATGTATTCTTAGAATGAGAAGTTGTATTCATTTATGTGCAAATGGATACACCTTGAGGACACACTAATAAGTGAAATAAACAGATCACAGATATGTAAAAACCATATCTTTTCTTTTGTATATGTGCTGCCGAAGCGAGCACTACCATATCTTTTCTTTTGTATGAGAACCTACAGATGTAAATAAGTTCTAGAAGGTATGATAGATTTTGTAAAATAGGAAATATTCAAAGGGAATGTGGTGGGGGAATGTAATAAGGGTAAAGAATAAATATGATTCAGAAAGAAAAAGAAATAGCATGTATATAAGGGTTGGAGAGTTGTGGGTGTGTAGAAATATTGGTAAAAAATGAGAATTAACTTCTGTCACATACTGGTACAAATTCCCCAATATTGAGTGTGATCATGAACTGTATATAAAATGTACCAACAAAGAATTCAATTAAAAAAACTATAGATTCCGGGCATGGTGGCTTATGCATGTAATCCCAGCACTTGGGAGGCAGAGGCAGGAGGATTGCTCAGGACCAGCCTGAACTACAAAGTGAGACCCTGACTTAAAAAAAAAAAGTGTATGGATTTTTCTAAAATTATCTACTCAATTTCCTTCTTATAGTGGTCTCTGTGATATCAACCACAGTTTCCAAAGACATTCTCATATTGGAGTTAATAACAAGGTCTCTTTGCCAGATGCAGAGCTACTGTGGCTCCACCCCACTGATTAATTAACTGGCAGAGTTTCTACTCCAGATTTTATATTTTTGTCTAGAAAGATCTGATAAATTTATCTTGAAATTAAATTTATGCTATTAATAACATCTCTTAAAATAAAATATTACTCTAAGTTCATTGAATAATAATATTTAATATTTATTTTTATTATTTTCCACATCCCAAACCAGTGCTGATGGGAAATCTCAGAAAGTCAGAAACGTCAACTAAAGGGACCAAGCTAAATTAATAAGGGATAAAACTACTTGACATATTTGATTTTTTCCAAGATTTTTTCAGTGATATGCTAAATATATTCAGGGTTGCCTATAGATTTTTGAGAAAGCACTCATGACTTATTAATATAATTCAGCATATTTTGCTTAAATTACATTATACTTAGTGAACAGACATGCAATATTTGTAATGTTTCCTACTTTTCCAATGAAAATTCATTTTCATTAAATGTGAAATAAAAAGGTATACTTATCAAGTTTTCAGTACATTTTGTAAAGATATTGTACTAACTTCCATTTGATAACTAAAAAGGTTAAATTTTGTTTATCTACAAAATGAAGGTTAAAAATGAAAACCATGATAAAAATGAAACTTTGGAGTTTCATAAACTACTTTAAATCTTGTGTACTTTAAGTATCCAAAGTATAATAATTGCTTTTATGAGAATGACCTTATAATTTATGATTTTATAGATAAGTTAGTAATTAAAGTACTTTTATTAACTCTGAATAAAGTTCATAAGTTCATATATGTCATGGTACACTTAGCCTTGTATAACAAAAGAGTACATACTGTGCAGGTCATAAATATCAAGTTTATTTCTCACAGTTATATAGGCTAGAAATGCCCAGATCACAAAACTAGCTGATTTAGTGTCTCGTAAGGACCTCTTGCGTGGTTCAAGTCAATGCCTTTTCATTGTCTCCACAAGTGGTGGAAAGGCAAAGCTAGTTCTACTAAGTATCTTTTATGAAGGGATTATTAAAGTCTCATTTCATGAGTGTTCCAGCCTTGTAACTACATCATTTCTCAAAGGTTCCATCTTTTAGTACTATCACTTTTGGCATTTGGGTATATTAAATGAGATCACTTACACTCAGTACATAGATCGTACTGAATAAGCTATCAAATTTTCCTTTCCATCTTTGTAAAAGTTTCTTGTTCTTAGACACTTCTACTTGCTGGTCAGTCAACTCCTCTTAAAGGAAAAGAGAACACAAATGAACAAACAAAAGGTAAAACCTGTCCCCAAGGGGAAAGGATACAAAGATCATAGACCAAAAAATATGTTTGAAAGTCTCCATCGAAAATCTAACTCATTAAGTATGTTCATGCTCGGCTATTCGATTCATTTCAATTCCTACCACAGTCTCAAGAGATGTGAAAACCATTTAAAATGCTCACTTAACAAAACAATTTTGAAATGCCTATATTATCAGAAAACAAATGATCTCCATTCTACTTAAACTATAGCTCTCCTACACTCGACAAAACTTCCATTTTGTTAAACTACTCTTAAACTTCACAAGTCCACACACTGAGCACAACTGTCTAAATTTCCCCATCGCACATGCATTCATTCCACTTAAACATGACTTTTTTGGCTCTGTTTCCTTCATCTCTTTATTTTCCCAGTTTGCATTGTATTTATTGGGGAATGATTATTTAACATAGAACACACACATATACATACATATATATGTATGTATGTGTGTATGTATATATATATATATATATCTACATATACATACATACATACATACATATATATGTATGTATATGTGTATATAAACTTTTGTAGACAGTCTGCCCGTGTAGTAGGTGCTGTTATTTTCTCATTGTACAAGAGAAGGAATTGAGCCACATGAACTTCATAAAGTTAGTATATAGCAAGACTGGGTTTGAATGTTGACTTCCTAAATATTGAATGCTTAAATTTGTAAAGCATTACACCTCCATGTTTTTTACATATTCTTTAACATTTTTTCATTCGTATCAGAGAAAATATGAAATACACTATTCTCTTCAAGAAAACAACTCAGGGTTGAGGATTTAGCTCAGTGGTTCTGGCATCTGTCCAGTAAGTAAAAGATCCCAATTTCAATCTCCAATCCCCGGTACCAAATACCACCATGGCAGGCATGGTGGCTCATGTCTGTAATCCCAGCACTCAGGAAACAGAGACAGGAGGATTGCTGTGAGTTTGAAGCTTGTCTTGGCTATCTAGTGATATCAGGGTCAGCCTCAATTACAAAGCAAAATCCTGTTTTAAAAACGAAAGAAGGAAAGAAAAAAAAGAAGGAAGGAAGAAAAAAAGAAAAAAGAGAAAGAGAAAGAAAGAAACAAAGAAAAAAGAAAGAAAGAAACAACTCAACTTCAGGTTTTTTCTCACATACATGATATTTGCATATATTCTTGTTTGTAACAACAAAGAAAACTCAAAAATACGAGGACCTAAGACTTTGTTTCAAGTTAAACTTCAGCCTCTTCAGTTAGCAAAATATATAATTCAGCAAGCTGCAGAAGAAGATCCATATAAGTTTTTTTTTTTTTTTCTTCCCAGAGAAGTCAGCAGGCTATACACCTCAGAAGGGCTTATGTATGTGGAATCTGAGAAGAGGAACAACAAAGAAAAGCAGCTTTCTCCATCCTAAACTGTGGAGGTAGTATGTAGACATCTCACTCCACAAAGAATGGCTGCTATCTTGAAATTAGCCAGCAACAAATGCTGGCAAGGCTGCGGAGAAAAGGGAACCCTTCTCCACTGTTTGGTGGGAATGCAGACTGGTACAATCTCTATGGAAGTTGTATGAAGATTCCTAAGAAAATGTAGGATTAGAGGTCTCATTTGACCTGCTATTCCTCTGCTAGGAGTATACACACACACACACACACACACACACACACAAACATCAAAAGAATCCTATCATAGTGACATATGTGCACCTATGCTCATGGCAACTCAGTTTATGATAGCTCAATCTTGGAAACAACCCAAATGCCCATCAACTGGAGACTGGATAAAGAAGATGTGTTTTTTTTTTTCTATAAAATGGAGTATTACTGTTCCTTAAAGAATAAGTTTGAGTCATTTCTACTCAAAGGGACATACCTTTAGGACATACTCATAAATGAAATAAATAGGTCACAGATGTGTAAATATCATATCGGTTCTCTGGTATGAGAAACTAAAGATGTTAATGAGTTCTAGAATGTATGATGGATATTGTGAAATAGAAAATATTCAAAGGGAAATGTGGTAGAGGGGTGAGTAATGAGCGGTAAAGAAAAAATGTGATTTTAATAAAAAAGGGAAACAAAGCTTATGTATTAAAGGGGTGGGGGTTGTGGGTGAGTAGGTGAAAAGGAAAAAAATGTGAATTAAATTGTATCATATACTGATACAAATTCCCAATATTGAGTGTGATCATGATGTGTATATACAATGTGTGTGTATATATATATATATGTATATGTATATATATATATATATATATACATATGTATACATATGTATATGTATATGTATATGTATATATATATACATATGTATATATATATATATATATATATATATATATATATATACATATGTATACACTAGAAGACAGTATACATATGTACCAATTACTGACTTTAGACTTTTGTTTCAGGTAAATAGAAAATCATCTAAAGTTCAAGAAAATCTTTTTTTCAATTGTGATAAGGTTAATTGCGCCATTTAGCAGTGTAACTAGCCTCTGAGAGGCCAGACTGACTGTACTACATAGGTCAGCTAGTCATAGAATAACTCGCTCCATCAACTGTTTTTTCTCAGGTCTGCCCCCAAATTCAACATCTATGCTTGAGTGTACAAACAGATTTCTTCTTATTTCATGGGAAAAAAATGATGTGCGGATTTGTGAATGCTATGATTTTTGCAATCCTCTATGTACAAATTTGACAATACATATAGTTAAACAACAGAATGTGCTTTCCAGCAAACCTGAAAAATATTTATCTACTTCTACTCAAGATCAATCCATTTACTATCAAAATTTTCCTTTAAAAAATCTCAAAAGATTGGTGGACAATGGTTCCTCATCTTCTCTTTGACCATTATCCAAATATGTTTACCTTCCATAGCTATAGCAAAATTTCTTGAAGCAACAGTCCTCATACAGTATCTTCACTTACTTATACTTTCCTGGCTTCTCAGTCTGCTGTAATTTTCTTCTGCCTTCTCCATACCATTAAAACTGGTTTAACTAGTAACAATACGTTCTTAATAGCCAAATCCAGTGGACATTTTCTTCTTTCATCATTATTACATGTCTTTGTAAACAGGGAGAGGTGGGGAAGGAGAGCAGAAATTGGGAAAAAATAATATCCAATGGGCATTTTCAATGGATTAAGATGGTTATCTCTGTTGTGCTCACATGATTCTTCTTATACTCCTATGACCATACATTTTGTCCTTTTCATATGCTCCTTTTGTAGTCCTAAAAGATTACTTCAAAGATAGATAAATGCACATGATATCATACCAATATAGAGGCTGAACCTTTAATTTAAAGGATTTCATAACTTCTTTTTATTATCTATTTGGCTCAATTACTTCATTCTAAACCTACCAATACCCTCAGATATGGCCTATGTATAACTTTCACACAATCCCTGGCAAACATTTAGACATTGCCATGTTGTCTAAAATAAATAATTTATTTTCAAATTTTGAGTAAATCAGAGTATGCTTTTTTCTGTAAGTTTCTATGTTGAATGCATTCCTTATTTTCATTTTATTACACTGCATTATTATCTCTTCATTTATCTAAACACATTTACTTCTTATAGGAAGCCCCTGAGTTAGGCAAGTACTATATAATGAATCTGATTCACATAGAGCAGACACCAAATAGAGTCTCTCTATATAGAAAGATTTTGGAAGCTTTTAAAATTTATTCATGCTATCTTAGCTATTAAACACTGAATTCTGACATAAAACTTAAGTGAATTTCCTCATGTGCTTTCCTCTTGTTATTTTCAGTATCATTATTTTATTCATCATTACTTCCTGAATTATATACCCTTAAAATGCAAGAAATTTGGCAAATTTTCAGTAATTCAAAGTAAATAGGAATGATAATGGCAAGAAGCAAAAGAAATAGGTTAAATATATATTAACTGGCCTATATTTTATTTAGAAAACTGCATCAAATTTATATTATGGGCTTAAAAATCTTAAAGTGTGAGAAAGCACAATGCATAAAATTATAATCAAGTACAAAGCAAACACAAGTCAAAATAAGAAATATTTAATAGGAATATGTTACTAATGTGCTGCATAATTTTGCAAAATTTTCTATTTCTAAAGATACCTTAATTTCAATTTAAAATATTAAATTTCATTTGCATCTACAGGTGTTCATGCCAGAGAGAAGATCCGGAAATTGTCTATCTGTGATCTATTGATTTCACTTATTAGTATATCCTCCAGATGTCTCCATTTGCACTTAATGGATCGATCTTGTCATTCTTTATGGCAGAGTAATACTCCATTTTGTAAAAAAACCACATCTTCTTTATCCACTCTCCAGTTGATGGACATTTGGGTTGTTTCCACGATTGAGCTATCACGAACTGAGCTGCTATGAACAAGGGTGTACATCTGTCTTTCCAATGTGAGTTTTTAAATTCTTTTGGGTATATTCCTA